>JAQBSW010005819.1:0-53989 GCA_029291075.1 Eudiplozoon nipponicum | reverse complement strand
GTATCCGGTACTCATCGATTTCAGAAAAGGTATCAGTTAATAACACAATAGCCATAGTGTTAGTATCCTTTACAGACTCGGTATATATATTATATAGTGTGAGTTAGCATTGAAGTCGCATTGTCGTTGACTTTAGATTATGTTAGCTTCACTATTACAGGTTTACACATTCGTCTAGGAGATTGTACCGTCCTATTATTCCACATTCTTCTACCAAATATATAGTGGTTAAAGGGCGTAATACCGGCTCCTACTGATGAGTCGCCAGTAAGCACGAAACGAATGTGCATGAGATTATACTTTCCGTTCATGCTGCCTTTGGTTTATCCTTCTGGTCACAACTGAACTAATTTGTTACTAGGTTCGCAAAACCTAATACATACTTACATATATATTAGTTCTTCGCATCAAACAGTATTTAAATGTATGTTTATTGTGGATAATGACCAGTTCAGTTTGCGAAAACGCAACCATAAATTAAATTCACTCATTTTTACACATTTTTGGTTTTCGTTTGATTTATTGCGTATTGGATATTGTGTGTGTTCGTGTGTGCGTGTATGTGTGTATTTTTGTTCGTACAGGGTTCATTCTTATTGTATTGCAGACTGATGTTTGAGAACTGGTTATTTTTGTTCTCATGGATTCAATATTAACTAGGCTTTCGTGCTGTTGGCTCTTGCGTGCAGGATTGCCTTTTCCCAATGTGTTGTCCTTTTATTACAAAATTCATAGTTTTAATCTTATTTCACCAGTAACAACGTAAAGTGTGCAGTTTGGATTGTTGATCGGTCATCTTGATGTGCAATTTATGTCACTGTTCATAATGATACTGACGCCATTTGCGCAGCTGTTTTAACTACAGTTTGCTGCCAATCTTATAGAATATTTGTCATATTGGGCCAGTGTGTAATTTGGTTTCTTCCATCCAGATTAATTTTTGTTATTTTTTGTGATTCGTGACCACTCATGTATAATATCTCGTTGATGGATCTTTTGAATGTTTAGGACGGGTGCTCGTTGTTTTATATTAAGTTTTTCATATAAGTATATACATTTTTAGGACTCTGCTTTGTGTAGACCTGAGAAATTTTTTAAATCGGCTGTATTCTGTTTTAAATATATGGTCCGAAATAGTTGGTTTTTCTGGCCGTGTCGTGTATTTTTTATAAAAGATACTGCGGTAAATGTTGTTGGAGCCTGTTGATCGATCGCCTTTCAGAACGACAAATATATATGCTACCGCACGTAAAATAAAATTTGTAGACCACAAAGAATTTGAAGTTAATGGGAAATCGATCCTTGGAATCCAAAATCGTGATACTCTGTTCGCAAATTGATGCTAATTTCCTTTGGTGTTTCGATTTAACCGCCGTCAATTATAATCGTTTGTAAGTCGCCTTTAAATGGTAAGTTTAGGAATTATATTTATTAGAACCCACATCCGTTTCGTGCCGTAGAGGCATCACTAACATTATTAACATTGACAGAAATTGCATATCAATGTGAGAGATTAACACTGCAATCTGCATACTCGGGTCTGTTACTAGAGTGATAAAATAAAACTTATGATCGATGCGATAGGAATGATAAAATACGACGAAAACGCATTCATTCACATAATAATCATCTCAGCGAAAGTCGGGTCAAAAGTTCAACCGTCCGTGCAAGGATAACCAGATCTCAAACCTTTTTCTGTAATACAACAAGAAAGAAACCTGTATGCACAAAAACACAATCACACAGCCACAAGCATATATACACAAATCAACAAATAATAACACTTCTTTGATTGCGCGGGTGGTGGTAACAATGCTTTAAATCAAGTTTGCGAGCTTGAAGTAAACACCAATCCCTATTGTTTTTAACCAGTCGTCGAACAACAAAACAAAACTACCGCCAGCCGCAACGCACTGACGCGTTTCGACCTTCCATGATCATCATCAGAGTACGACGGCAAACTGACTAGCGAGGATCAAACCGCATTGAATATATATGGAAATCAAATTTAGATAGGCGGCTCTCACCTCTAGCAGTCTCGCATATATTGAACTTGACTGGAAATGTCAGCTGCACAAATTCTATGCAGTCACGAACATTAACTGAAAATCAGTTTAGTTCTCATTCATGTGAACAAATGAAAACCAATGAAGTGCATAACTGAAAGAATGGAACGTGCAATTGGGTGTTCACGAAATAAATTGGTCATTATCCGCAATAAACGTACACTTTGTTACTAAATGTGCTTTCTTTTCCTAAGAAATATGCTGTGTTATATTCAAAGGCAATGGTCATTATAGATATATATTTAATTTGACTGGGCAAGAATGGATAAATAAAGGTATCGTAAATCAGATCTAAAAGTGCATTCGGACTAGCCCTACACATGATACAGCTTATATAAACATGATATCGCTAAAATTCGTTGAAAATATGAATAATATTGGTTAAATATAAGCAGGATTATACAAACTGCACTTTATTAAAATGGCAATGAGAGAAATGATCTAATAGTTTAAAATTATAGTAATTACTACTGAATTGCGCTGACAACGATGCAGCGTATCAAATTGGCAATGGTAAAACATGGAGTTGCATTTCTGTATTAGCTCACCTCGGCACTACACAACTTCTTTAATGAAAAGCATTTTATGCTAACGAAGTGGGGCATTCGTTTATGAATAGCAAAGTATTCTCGAATGAAAACGTCGTATCTAGTTTACGATGGGTGTAGAATAGGCGAATAACAGGCAATTGGCTTTGAAACTCTGTTCATTTTTTATTCCAATTTGGCCTCGATGTCGAATTCCGAGGCATTAGTGGTGAGACGCATGGGTTGTTCGAAGTTTGGTTTTGTAATAAAAGTGGCATTTGCTAACGAGTTGATGGCTTGATGGATGAATGCCTCGTCTTCAGACGACCTAGAAATCGTAGAGTTCTTGTATACATATACAAAAATAATGTGCAAATAAAAGTATACCTTCCGTTTTTGCTAAATTTGTTTTATCCCGCTGTTCATATTTGAACTAATTTTTTTCTATATGCGCAACACCTATTACACAAAAGCAATTCGTGCATTTGAAGTATTGTGCTATTTTTTCACCGTTTAAATAATTAATAAAATAAACATATATATGTAAATATTCTGGATTGGTTATGACATTGTCACTCATTGAATTATAATTTCAAATTTATCGAAACCAATTAAATTTTCACTATGTTAATTTTGATATTACACAATGTGTACTACATTTTTTTCATATAATCATGTGATGTGTTATCGCGTGATATCAATATAAACATAGCTAAGCTGTGACTGGTGACGAAAAATGTCCAGTTATGATTGGATGAGC
Source organism: Eudiplozoon nipponicum (assembly GCA_029291075.1). Taxonomy (NCBI): domain Eukaryota; kingdom Metazoa; phylum Platyhelminthes; class Monogenea; order Mazocraeidea; family Diplozoidae; genus Eudiplozoon; species Eudiplozoon nipponicum. The sequence continues at coordinate 50,636 of JAQBSW010005819.1, read as the reverse complement.
AAAAATATCACTAACAGATCCGCAATATTAGCTGTAGAAACTGGAAGAAATAATATTGATTAATAAATGCTTCTTTATGACTTATGGTTCTCTTTTCTAATATTTAAATAAATGATGAATTTACTTATTATCGCGGAATATATATATATATATATATATATATATATATATATATATATATATAAATCGATAAACTGGTTTATTTTCATTTACATTAGTTTAATGTTGCCACTGTTTTGATACTTTAACATAAAAATTAGCAAAGTATTTTCATTAATTTTTTGTTTATTCCTTTAATGTTCATATTTGTTTCCTTATTCAGCTGTGTTATCTATTGCAAGCTGTTCGGGATGTTTTGACTTTGCGAGAAAACGCAAAAAACGAAGCAACCTACCAAGTTAGCCCATCGGAGCGTGACAACTGTGCGCATCTATCGACTCTTGCCAAGGAAGATGACAATTTAAGCGAGGCCAGTTGTCGGAGTGCAAATAGTGGTGGTAGTGGATTTAGTGTTGAAAAAGACAATGAGGATAGCTACGATGGTGAGTTAATTGCATTTTAAGGTTTCTATTTCATCAGAATCTTAGCAAAATAATTGCAACATCTGCAATTATTTTTTTTATAGTGTGTGCTTTTGAAAAAGCTGGTTCTAATAGGATCAGAATATTATACTAAAGTCTGGATAAACAAAATGACAATTTGATGATTCAAACCATCAGTAGATGTTTCCGCTACGCTCAGAACCCATTTTACATTTGATCAAGAAATGTGGGACAGTTTGAAACTCCGGCGGTTAAACAATACTTCACTCAATATACAATTTTCAGTTATATACTAACTAATGTTTCTTTTTTAGACTTTTCTTTACGTGGAGCTCATATGGCATACTTTTCAATCAAACGTTCCAACTAACCATCCCAAATCTGTCACTACTGAACAGACACCACATTACATGGGAAGTGGTATTGAAATGAACATTTATATAAATAAGCAAACATTGTTTGCGCGCGCGATGATAACAATTATTATAATCAAGTTTGCTGTCTTGATATAAGCACCTGACCCATTAATTACTTACATATTTCATTATAAACTAAGAAATGTGTAGTGTAGACAAGACAATTCATCCAGTAGACCGGTTTCGTCCTTATTGGGAACTCATCATGTACTGGCCAGAATTTGCCGCAGACAGGGCTCGAACCTGGGCACGTCTGCTTCGGAATTTGGTGCTGAAACCACTGAACCACCCTGCTGCACAGGATATCCAATTTTTAATTATATACATGTTTCTTGGTTAGTTCTAACAAGTCTCCATAATCAGTCATTATATAACATGCACCAAGCTACATATGATTATGTATTGAAATGACCATTATCATTAATAATATACATATATATATATATATATGTATATATATATATAATTAGGAAGAAAACACACATTAATTACAAAGTGGATAATAGTAAATTATTACTAGATTAATAAACTTCGCTCTACAATCTTTCAATTAAATAAATTTTGGGTTTTCATTTGATTATGTGGGGGGCAACAAATCTCACTCGGTTTTACTTCTATTTCTTGTTTTCACTGATTGGTAGGTATTTGTGTCTGTGTGGGTGTCTGTTTACATGTAAAGGTCTTTCTCACTGTATTGCAAAGTGATGTCTGAGATCTTGTCATTATTGTATTGATGGCTTGAGAGTTAACCATCTGTTCGCATTGTTGGCTGTTAAGTGTATGAGTGCTATTTTGCCGAGTGTAGTCTTTCCATTCACCCTTTTGCGCAAATTTGTTTTCTTCACTTGGTAACAGCCCAAGTGCAGATTACAGTGTTGAACGTGCATATTGTTTGGCAATTTCTGTCACAGTATGTGCATCTGATTTTTCGCCTCTTCAGTTTGTTGCCAATCTGATGAGTCGCCAGTAAGCACGAAACGAATGTGCATGAGATTATACTTTCCGTTCATGCTGGATTTGGTTTATCCTTCTGGTCATAACTGAACTAATTTGTTACTAGGTTCGCAACACCTAATACATATTTGCATATATATTAGCTCTTCGCAACAAACAGTATTTAATCTGATTGAATGTTTGTTGAGTCTAGTCGAGGGCGTTTTCGGTCTCGCCTGGATACTAAATCGTTGTTGATTTTTTTTATTTGTGGCTAGTCGATAGGAATATCATGTTAATGAAACTTTTGAATATTTAGGCCAGGTGTTTTTTGTTTCATATAAAAGGCTTCATAAATATATAAAAATTTTTCTGATTTTGCTTTATGTGGAATTAAGAAATTGGTCAAATTGTCTATGCTCCTGTTTACAATATATATATATATATATATATATATATATATATATATATATATATATATATATATATATATATGAAGTCCTTTATAAAAACAACAACATAAACCTGGCCTAAATATTCAAAAGTTTCATCAATATGATATATATATATATATATATATATATATATATATATATATGTATATAATTAAACGAACACTGGTTATGAGTTTTCATTCTGTTCATTCTGAATTTGGAATAAACTTCTCCTATATCAACTTTTAGATCAAGATTGCGATTTTAACATAAACGCCAGTCCGATTATGTACATAAATTTATTATAATTAACTAAGCATTGAATAATGTAAAAAATTAACTCATCTAGTAGATCGCGGCAAATTCTGGACAGCTGTGAAGCGCTCCCGTATGTGTTTACGAACGCTCATTTACTAATGTAATAGGACATTTTTGTGCCTATAGAGCACACAGCGATAATTTTCATATATAGCAGAGTTATTCTGTTTTGGGATTTTTGCGCAAGATACCCATTCTGACTGGAATATATGGTTAATAGCATAGTAGACGTATAATGTCAACGACGGTTAAAGTAGGATTGCCTATGTTATATTGTACAATAACATAATAGATGCACAGACACAAGTGGTTGGTCATTACATACGCACATAAATTCGATAATTTATATTCAGCTTAGGTAAACATTACTTTACTAATCTATTTGAGTTTGAAATTTGCACAAATGAAAGCTTCCGCCATACGCATATCCTTGTCACTGCATCGTATTAAAATGCCTAAAAACCGCCTGTTTGGGAGTGCGATTTTTTATTATAAAAATTTCGGGGAAAGTAAAATTGTCACATATTTTCCCTGTTACTTGCAGTTTAAAATCTCTTTTGATTCGGTACTTTACTAATCAGCCAGTAGTACTTAGAAAGCGCTTTTTGAATAACCCATGATAGAGTATTTTGTTGCAGCTTATCTACATTTAAGTTTAGCAGGTCTTTATTTGTAAACATACGCCATATTTTATTACTATTCAAGTTTTTTCGTAATTTTTCTAGTAAATAATTTGGATAGTGCGTCTAAACTAACTATACGTTGATTCAGTTGATCACGACATCATAGAATTTTTGTTTATATCAATAATTCTTTTTTATGCCAATTTTGCTTCTATGGTTTTAATAAAACGCCAAATACATTTTGACATTAAAATTCCTGCGAAAATATTTGTTTAATTTTGTCGGGTAAATTTGGTATAATGTTTTTTGTCTGTGGGACAGGGACTACACTGAAGTAATGGTGTTAATGCTTAGCCCAAGACCGATTTTGTGATACATTTCCCTTTTAAATATTATCTTTTTATCTCAATATCTATAAAACACAGGAAGCAAATATTTAAGACCTCGCTAGTCAGTTTGCCTTCGTACTCTGATGATGATCATGGAAGGTCGAAACGCGTCAATGTGTGTGACTGACTGGCGACTCATCAGTAGGAGCCGGTATTACGTCCTTTAACCACTATATATTTTGGTGAAGAGTGTGGGATTATAGGATGTTAACTTCACTCCTGCAGATTTACACATTCGTACAGAATATTGTACCGCTCTATTTTCCCACATTCTTACCCAAATATTTAGTGGGTCAAGGGCGTAATTCCTGCACCTACAGATGAGACCCCAGTAAGCTCGAAACGAATGTGCACGAAATTACACTTTCCGTTCAATCTGTCTTTGGTTTATCCTTCTAGTCATATTTAAACTATTTTGTTACTAGGTTCGCAACACATAATACACAATTGCACTTGATGTCTTGTTTGGATTATATAATTACTAATTACTAATTTAGCGGATGGTGCTACTACTATCTGGATCAACCTATGGGGCAGATGCTGATGAATTTAATGAATTAGCTGCTTTCAAATGAATGTCCGGCAACAGGTACAACCAATAAACGAAGAATCAAATAAATGATAGCATATATCAGCACATTCAAAACAAGTAGATCCAGAGAGGACTAAAATTAAATGTGAATGAAACATAGACATCAAAGAAATAAAAAAATGCTGCCACTTAAAATAGAATCGTTCGAAATTCTTGTTTTACTGCGAAATTATAACTGTATAATAATTAATAAAATGTTTAAAACCGGTTAAACTCTAAAGTTGAATTATTATTACTTGGCAGGTAACACCCTTTTAATATAATTCTATTTAAAAAAATAATAGATGATCCATTCCTAAAATGTTTACAGGGTAATTTGATCTTACACATTAATCAAATGGCATGCCACACAAACTTTCGGTATCATTTCTTATTGTTTACTCCAACGGAACTAGAACTTTACGAGCTTACATAAGCATAATCAAAGTTAAATCTATCATTATATACATATATATGCATGTATAATAAAGAGAACTGACGGTTTTAATTAATTCATTGATTGGAACTACCGTAACAATTATAAATTAAACAATGTACCTAAGACGATTGTTTATGGAAATATTATATATATATATATATATATATATATATATATATATATAATAAAACTAAATTGAAAACGGTTTTAAACTTTACAAATATTTATTCTAATATGCTATTAATTACAAAATTAATATTTTTTAATTTCTGCATATTTTGCAATCAGGATAAATTTTTCCATCAAATAATCATTGACAGATTCACCCGTAATTGCTATCTTGGATCGATGAGCAGGATTCATATTTGTAATGTCAAATAGTATTAAATTGGATAATGAACACGATTTCTAATATTTGTTGTAGACCCTAAAGTTTAAAATTCGACTAATTGTGACATTGTGTGCCTGCTCGTAATACAATGGTTAGACGTTAGATATTTATAATTTTTGCACAATCAAATGCGGTATGGAGCTGTGCTTTAACATTCAAATTATTAGTAATCATTTTCAATTGTAGACTGTGCCCACTGTTTCGTACGATAGTTGTTCATACAACAAATACCACAAATATTTCAGTTATGATCAGAAGGATAAACCAAAGACAGCATGAACAAAAAGTATAATCTCATGCACATTCGCTTCTTGCTTACTGGTGACTCATCAAAAGGAGCCGGTATTACGCACTTTAACCACTATATATTTGGGTGAAGAATGTGGGATAATAGGACGGTACAATCTCCTAGACGAATGTGTAAACCTGTAATAGTGAAGCTAACATAATATAATGTCTTCGACAATGCGACTTCAACGCTAACTCACACTATATAATATATATACCGAGTCTGTAAAGGATACTAACACTATGGCCATTGTGTCAATAACCGATACCAAAACTATAGTACCGTAAAGATACATGATACTAACATGATGGATATCAATTTCAGTGAACTATAGCACTGCCTTTTCTACACTATACAATTCTTAGTTTATACTGAGATATGTAAGTAATTAATGGGTCAGGTGTTTATATCAAGACCGCAACCTTGATTATAATAACTATAGCATACATTGATATCCATCATGTTAGTATCATGTACCACATTTATTGAGGCTTTTCGATTGCAAATATGGTAAGTGCTGAATAAAAGATTAATACTAAAGACGGAAAAAAACTCAATATTTTTGTTATTTAAGAACAAGCAGCTCATTCTAAGTACTCATTGGCGAAAACATTCGTTGACGGGCATATTTTTTGGTTGGCACGAACTAAGTGTAACCGAGGATCGCTACGCCTATTTTTTAGATATATTTAACAACCGAATATATCGAATAATGATACATTCTTGGTTGCAGAGAATTAACAAATATTTATTTATTTATTAGGCATGGTTTATGTGGTAAAAACTTAGATCAAATGGAACCATAAGCATATGTCGAATTGGGTGCTTACTGGTAGCTCAAATCCATAGTTGATGTGGGACGTGGTGCCGGCTCCCACTGATGAGTCGACAATGAGCAAAAAAACGTTATTTGTGCGTGAGATTCGACTGTTTTTTCATCCTATATTCAGGATATCTTTAAGTTCTCTTTTGAACTTACTTGGCATTTGGTATGTCATATATTATACATAGAGCCAATACAAATTATCTGTTTCTGTTGCCTTCTAAGGATAAAAAAAAATCGATTTTGCCCGCTAATTGAATTTTAAATATGCTTTTCTTTTTTTAGTGAATAAATGTGAACAGGTTTTTATGAATAAAAACCTTCCAGTTGTTGTGGTGCGTGGCACGCACGCACCTCACATACGCGGTCCAAAACGGGACTCTACAAAAATGATGTACATGTAAGCAAAATCTCAATATTTCGAATAGCAGTTTGCTTCACTTTTTTGAATTCACGATAGTTAAATTTCTTAACCGTATACATTTCTGTCAACAGGCAAATAGGTTAAAGCACTTGGTCTAATCACAAAGTATAATCTCATGGGACTTCCAACTGTTCCACATTTCTTGACGAAATATATAGTGGGTTTTATGCGCAGTGACTGCTCCATTTCAGGAGTCGCCAGTATGCCCGAAATGCATGCCTACCTGGAATCTTATTTTTAAATTATGCTGATTTTTGCATATCTATCTGGCCCTATTTGAACCAATCGCTAACTAGGCACGTAATACCTTATACATATGTATTATATATATATATATATATATATATATATATATATATTAGGTCTCCGCAGTAAAGAGTTTATAACTCTAAAGTAAATAAAAAGTGCAATTGTGTTTGTAGCAGCACGACTAGATATCACAAAAACAACTCGGTTAATAGGTTCTTAAATATCAATTGTCTGTAATTTAATTTTTTAATTACATACATCATAAAAAATAACATATTAAGATTAATTACAATATACATTTAACTAATGACGTTTTATTTTAGACTGTGTAACCTTTTGATTTAAGTAGACTATGTCAATAAGAAGGCAGCTTTCAAGAAACGAATACAATTGCAGTCAATTACATCATGCCTGCTTTGAATTTACACGGCGTTTTGAGAATCATTGTCTGCAAGGTTTGCTCAAGTCGGCTGTAAAAACGGCCAGGACTTGTGATACTCTGCTCTAGATTCGAAAAAATGTTTACGACACTGCGTCATTTATTCATTAGATGAGTGGAAATATAAAGTATTATCTACGTTAAGCGAACTACACAGACTAATGAAGGAGCTAAACCTACACAATGTATATCGGACTATATGTAGGAGTCGGCTAAAGATTTACTGTGTGAAACAGAATATGTTAATGACCACACCGGTTTATCTATTTGAACTAGTTGCTACTAGGTACAAAGCACAATACTCAATTGCATATACGTTAGTTTTCTGCTCTCAATAGTATAACAACGTTGTATTTTTCATTGAGTGATGTCCTAAATTCCACACAAATTGGAAAACTGATGTTGGCAGATGCAAAAGCATACACCTTTATTTTAAAAGTAGGTGTTTCGAATGGTCAATCGATCATTGATTGCGTGAGTGGCGATAACAATTACTTTAAATCAAGTTTACGATCTTAATATAAACACCTGTCTCATTATGTACATACGTTTGTTAGTACCAATGATTGTTTAATTATATAAATGTTTAATTCCCATGTAGTGGGGTTTCTGATCTATAAATAACAGATTGAGGATAGTTACTTGGAAACATTAGTTAGTAGATAATTGAACATTGTCTGTAGTGCAGCAGGGTGGCTCAGTGTTTAAAATAACAGGTTCCGAAGCAGATGTATCCAGGTCCGAGCCCTGTCTGCGGCACATTGTGGATAGTACGTGACGAGTTCCCAATTAGGACGAAACCGGTCTACTGGATGAATTGTCGTTTCGAATGGTTGTTATTCTCCATTTAAGCGAAATTAAGCCGATCCCCGATATAAAATTGTTAGTAACCCTTAAAGGTTTTGTATATATTATAGTGTGTTGGCTTTCAGGTCGCATTGAATTTTTAATGTGCCACCTTTATATTGTCCATATGTATAAGAGGTCGCATTGTCTAGCTGTTACAAAATATTTGAAAAAATATATTATTGGTTTTTTGCTTAGTGCCAACTCCTACTGAAATGCATGTGTAAATGAGATTATGCCTTTTGTTCATATTGATAATGGCATATCCTTCTGGTTATATCTGTACAACCTGGTCACTAGGCATATAATCTTTAATACATAACTGAAAATTAGAGGAATAACGAATATGAGGATACCCTAATAGAACTTGATATTTATCTTTCAATATTTAGGAACCAGAGCATGCTGGACAGTCAGGATTCTTCTCTTGGTGAACTTTGTTGCAAAAAGTCTGCCAATGACAGCACTTCGAGCAATGGAAATGCCAACAGCAACAGCAGCACGACTGATCAAAATACCAGTGGAACAAGCAATAATGCATGCAACTATTGGGACAATCGTAGATCGCCACGATGTCAAATGGTGCAGTCTAGAGACAAAACGGCTCCGGTCCTTGGTATAAGTTACAGTATGCGAAGCAGCGGCTATACCGTGCCCACCTTATCTATCACTGGTGAACATGCTCAGCTGAAGAGTACTGGCCTGTCAGCCCACCAAATGCGTCAACATGTTGATTGCGCCGAAAGTCGGTATGTCAATGGCGGAATCGATGTTTCAGCTAACAGCATTCACAGAAACAATTCCCATACAATTCGTTCTTCTGGCGGTATATGTAGCTCCGATCAATCAGAACGCGTCTTACCAGCGGTCAGTCCCATTGGTTCTAGTGGTAAGCAACTGACGGGGCCTAGCAGTGGCATTGGCAGTTGTCAGAGTCTTGATCCTCTAGGTATAGGAATGGATCCAACGGCAATTAATGCCAACGTCGCATCATGTTCAAAAGCTAGTTGCGAACACGCAAATAACAATAATAATTATTACGATGTGAATAGTAGTCAATTTGGCGAGAATGACAAGTGAGTTAATATCCTCGATTTTTTTATCGTTTTTTTCATATAACGCAACGCCTAAGTGTATGGGTGACGTATGCTGGATATTTGAAATTAAATGAAGAGCATATTTTGCATTTACGCAGGCTTGTTTATAATTAGATAAATAAAGAAAAAAATGCATATAATAATAGCAGTATTTTCAATAATTTTGAAGCAGCATTTCGTTGAATACTTTAAAATTTGTTAGATGGAAGATCATGTTTAATAGTTTACTGGCTGGTGCTTATAAAACGTTGGAGGGACAGTTCACTTCCCATTGACTTACAGAAATAATAACAACTGCAGACAAGATAAACGATCATATTAACAATCCTTTCGAACATTTGCTTAATTCTGCTCTTGTAAGTATTGTGCTGTGTATACATGTGATAATTTGCCTCAAGATGGAACGGGGATTTTCGTTTTGGAAACATCGCCAGCAAACAAATATGTGATAGAACCGCATTTCCTTTGGAACGAATACTAACTCAGCCCGATGGAAGACAAAACGAAATTGGAAATTGTGATCAATCGGATCTTTGTGAAACTGTCCATGCAAAGTTACTACCCGCGTACGCAATACGCGGCATTGGAAAAAAAAATCATGTTTAATAGTTTACTGGCTGGAGCTTTTAAAACGTTGGAAGGACAGTTCTCTTACGGAAATGATAACAATAGCAGACAATATAAACGATCATATTAACAATCATTTTGAACAAATATGCGGTAAATCTCTGTAAAAATGCATTTGCAAGGTAGTGGAATATGAGAATGATTGGTATACACGCGCATTGCGCAACATGATTTTAACATGAATTAAACTTACATTTTTTTCTGTAGCAAAACATTTATTTAGCTCATCAATCATATGCACATCTTTCTAACTTTCGTTCGACTATATGGATGGATATTTCACCATTAGGGCCATCACATCCTCCGTGCCCAAAAAAGGAGCTACAAGCGCCGTTCGTCCTGTGACAATCGCCAGTGTACGACCTCTAAGCGTACTCTCCCATTCGGGGGCTGATCGCAGGCTTCCACTACAACTGAAAAGCTCAGGAAGAGGCGTTTCTGCTTTGAAAAATGAAATTTCGTTGGCGAATCAGGAATCATCATCGGCATTCAAGACAATGGTTGCAGATGTAGGCGGAATACACGAAAATGAACAAGCAAGTAGAACTCCGGAGAAGGACCGATCGAATAGTATGTCTATGAGTTAAATTTCAAAATATTAGTTTTCGATTTGTCGTACAGATCGTATCGAAGTTGCGCAGCCTGGATGTTTGCACTAAAGTCTGCTAATGTACAAAACATGCAATAAATATGGTTATATTTGAAGCACAAATTTGTTCGAGCACTGTATGATTTAGAAACGAAATTTGATAGATATTATAAAGATAAAGCATTTATGTATATTATAGGCTCTAAATATTTGTAAACAAATGAGTGTTTTTAACTATTAATATCTCTACTTCTACTTCCGGTGTGTTAGAAACATGTGAGGTGATCTAGTGATAAAATGTTCTTATTTTTTAGACCACCAACCATTGTACAAACATCGATTGACGTACGACTGGCGGTAGTTTTGCGACCAGTTTAATAATATGTGATTGGGGTTTATCTCAAACCCGCAAGATTTTTTGAAGCATAAGTCTATCATTCAAGTTTCATCCATTAAAAAAACATTAATCAGTTGTTAGTGACTTCGTAATTTGTTATTAAATTTAGGCGATTAGTCTAAACACGGCTCCATGTTTAAATGATATGAATGCTTGTTATATTGATGTATTTATAAAAATGGCGGTCGAGACACCTATTATATGATATACTAACACTAACTTTCAAGAACTAGCAATGACAGAGATTTAACTCTCATTATGGTGATTTGGTCTACGGGATGGATCAGCTATGATGGAAATTATCGCGTGGAAAACGCCGCATAGAAATTACACATGTTTCAATTAGTATTTATGGGCTTATTTCTTATTACTCATTACACTATTGGTGAAAACTAATGCTACCCGTCAAGTTAATCTGCTAGAGTTTGACAGGCTTAAGTAATTGTGCTGGGCCAACTGTAAACGATTATTTATTTTCTTTTGTTGGCTGACAACGATTGAAGTGGAGTAAAGTAATGTAAGTACTATGCCATAATTTGGCCAAAATAGATTTTCTTATTACACAGTACGCATAAAATTATCTTGCGATTCTCTACCCCACACAATACTAAAACTACAACGTTTGCAAAATATTTTTATATATTTCAATTTTGCAGTCTCTGTATGTGTTTCCGCGACAACTACTAAATTATAAAATATCAAAAACTGATAGCGCAAATTTATTGATTGGCTGTTGTATTTTATAACGTAGGGTCCGGTCGGTGAACATGCTTGCTACAATTAAAATTGATGAAGCCTAAGTTAATGAAAACTAATGCTCAGCTTTTACAAGGTCTATATATATATATATATATATATATATATATATATATATACATATATATATATATATATATATATATATATATATTTATAAATATATAAATTTATAATTCTGTCAAAATATTTTGTCATACTTATAATACGTTTGGAATGGATGAAGCACGTCAGCATGCGACGCAAGATGTAAAAAGCAACAAGATTTAAACGATTTACTGGAATGGCGCACATAAAAAGCCCAAAATCGATTAATGTGAATCATATCAACAGCCGGATGACTGGAATTAAGGAATAAGCTCTAACGTGGTCTTATTAACAGATCATTTTCTTAAGATCCTTTCCTACTTGCTCGCTGCATCACGGCATTTAATACAAATTTAGGAAAAGTAACATTTTATCTTGGGATATTACAGAAAAATTCTGGTGTGTGAATTCAAAATTTCGATATCACAGTTGCATAACGTTTATATTTTCTAATTTTTAAATAAATTCGTTACCTAGATTTTTGTCCCTTATCTTTATCTCTACTGGCGTGCAACTTTATCCTAGCGAAATTAATCAAATATGTTGGCGATTTACTTTCCGCTAAGATTAGTTTCTGATAATTACCATACCGTTCTCACATTCACTTACTTTCTTTGACACAGTCTTTGTTGAGTTTACGAAACGTTGCTAGAATCACAAGTCCCAAAGCTTAATGTCGGATTGTTGGTTTTCTATAGAAGAATATTCTGCTACGCAGATTGATATCGTGGATTCTTTAATGTCAAAATTTATGCTTGAGTTACAATATCTGATTAGTATCCCAATTTGCAATAAATTTCAGAATTAATATGGATCAAATGTTGCGGAATTGATTATGAGGCTATTGCTTAAACACAAAAGCCTTTTAAACAGGAGCAGTTAGCTTTGTGACCCGATTGTTTGGTAAATAACCACTATGCAGTAGAATACCAAATTAAGTTGAAAAGAAACTGCCATTTATGAGTAAAATGCGAGCATTATTTTTCTAAATCTGACCGTTTATTGAAGATGCGAATTCTATGTAAAGAATATGAATTTCAGTGTTTTTTAATTATTTCAATGGCGACGAAAGCTATATTACGAAGTTCGAGGTTATGTTTGCTAAACCTTTGAACTTAATAGTTAAAATATATTTGCGTGTTAGCTAAAATATATGTGTGTTACTTCGAAAAAACTTCAATAAAATAGCATTTCTCTTAATTAGGCCAACATTTGAAATTTGAATTCAGGATTCAATTATGTGTTGAAAGACAAATTTTTCCTAAAGATAGTAAGCAAATTACAGTTAAAAAGGCATTTCGTGCAGGATTTCAATATTAGCTTGTGAATTGTTTTTGCGTGGCTACGTGTCTCAGCGTACACATTTTCTGATTCCTGTTGTTGTATTATGCGTGTGTTTAATCCGGTTTAATGGCCATTGGTTTCAACAATTGGAATCACAATTTACCAGAAATTGCAGATGGATTAAGCTCTAGTGGAAAAAAAGTATTATTATAACTGTGTTGTATATACCTGTTTAAAAATAAATTCAAACTATAATACATTATTAATTTCTCAATTGAAATTACGAATGCATAAAAATGACTTGAATAAAGTGTACTCAAAGCTATAAATTTCTTCTTTTTAATAAAAATTATTTTTATTATGAAAGCAGTTAACTAAAATAATATGCAAACTCTATCATTTTTCGTGATATCCTTCCACTAACTATTTTTTAATTAAACTATATAAGAAACACGAAAATAAATTTTACATGACTGACCATAATGGTCTATTCTCTATTATCTCGAGGAAATATCAATCGTTAATTATAGGGATTAGTCTCCTTAACAATGGAACATAATTCAAAAGTAAGAATCTGTCGTACATAAAGGAATCATAGTGTGTTTTGAATCTTTCGCAAGTTTAGTGGAAGTATGGATATGTTCGAAATGAACAGTGTCAATATGGAATCCATTGGTACAATTAAATTGGACTACTTTACTAATACAGTTATCAAACAAAAGTAGTGCTATTTGCTGAAAGCTAGTAGACTGGCAGCTTAGTAGCAATCCTACGAGGAAGAGCATAAACTCGGCTTAAACTTACTGATCAACAACAAAATAAGTAAAAGACAACCGCGCAATCCATGATTGTTTAACGAAATAATATATTTCAAATTAATTGTCTCACGAGAGAGAAGTAATATATTTCTTATATGAAGTTATTCAAATAGTCAAAAACTAACCGAGTTACATTTGTAAGTATATGATATAAAATTGTGTGTAGTGTGCGGCAGGGTGGCTCACTGGTTAGAGCACTTGATTCCTAAGCAGGCGTGCCCGGGTTTGAGCCCTGTCTGCGCGCAAATTCTGGCCATTTCGTGATGAGTTCCAATTAAGGACTTAACCGGTTTACTGGATGTATTAGATGTTGCGAACCTAGTAAAAAATTAGTTCATTTGTGACCAGTGCATGAGATTATACTTTCCGTTCATGCTGTCTTTGGTTTATCTTTCTGGTCACAACTCAACTAATTTGTTACTAGGTTTGCAACACCTAATACATTCTTGCATATATATTAGTTCTTTGCAGCAAACAGTATTTTACTGGATGAATTGCCTTTTATTCACTATTCAATTTTAAGTTTATACTGACAAAATGTAAGTACTTAATTGGTCAATTGTTTATATCAATTTCGCAACCTTGATTATAGTAAATATTCAAATAGTCATTGGAGTACAGAAAATTTATTTATTGTACCCTTCCTGTGTGCAAAAACAAAAATAAATTTTATCAGATACAAGAAACATTTCTTTCTCATTATCTCCTCAAGTATCTACTAATATAAATTGGAAAGCAAAACAAGATAGAAATATGTGAACATAGAGAGAGTGTGAAAAAAACGGAAACCAATCAATTGCGTGCGTCACATCCAGTTCAAGCTCAATGCCTGAACATGCTTCTTCTGCTTGCATAAATCCGGCTGCAATTTGTTTATCCATAAGGCTTCGTATGTGGCTAGCTCCCTTTTGTTATTGCATTTAGTAATTATTTTGAATGCTACGTCTGGAGAACATACGTGCGATGTTTCGATGATGTGTTGCGCAATAGCAGACATGTAATTAATTACTCGAATGAGAAAACATTTTTTACTTAAACGCCTGTTTAAATCAAATGGTGAATACACGTCTGCAATTGCGCAACACATCAAAACATCGCACGTATGTTCTCCAGACAAAGCATTTAAAATAATTACTAAACGCAATATCAAAAGGCAGCTAGCCATATGCGAAGCCTCATGGATAAACAAATTACAGCCGGATTTATGCAAGCAGAAGAAGCAGGTTCACGCATTGAGATTGAACTGGATGTGACGCATGCAATTTGATTGGTTTCCGTTTTTTCACACTCTCTATCTTCAAATATTTCTATCTTGTTCTCTTTCCAATTCATATATAAAGTTATGTTCATTAGTAGATACTTCAGGAGATAATGAGAAAGAAATGTTTCTTGTTTCTGATAAAATTTCCTTTTGTTTTTGTACACGGGAAGGTACAATGAATTATATTAAAGCTCGCATTTCAAAAGAATATTTATTTAATCGGTTGCCTGCCAACTCGTTTGATGATAGACGATATACTGAACGTTGTAAGGTAATTTCAGATTGTTTGTTTAGGTCATTTCGAATTCATGTGGATCTTTGCTAGTAGTTCCGTTGGAGAATTAGGGAATTACCATCTCCGCATTAAAAGGTAAAATGTGAGCTTATTAATGTATTCAAGTATATGAAATACTGCAATATAAAAAATTATTTTTGTTAACATGCTGAATACGACATCTTTACTTAGGTGACTTTTTAACTAGACAAAAGCTCTCCCTCGATATGTGAAATTAAAGAGTTATTTTGGCAACCATTATGGTAATATGATAATCAGGCATAATATTTAAGCCCATTGCATTTAATGCTGGCTCTTTTTTCACGAAGTGTGCAGTTGAAGAGTGAAAAGTGAATTGTTGGTATCAAATGCCATTATAAGCAAATTTTAATAAAGATTGCGTTTGTTGGTTCTATGCATAAACTAACTGTCCATTTGTTTTATGACACACTAGTTAAGTTAGTATGAAGAAAGATGCTAATGTTAATGTAGAAGACGAGGATTGTATCATGAGAAATGAAAAAGAGATTCTTAATTGTTCTCCAGGTAACCAACAATAGATTTTCTGTGATCTATAAATGAGGGGCAAGAAAGTCCCATCTTCTTTGTTAAGTTTGACCGAAAGCTATGGTTAAATCCAAATATAATAGAGACAAAAAATTTATTTATGAGAAAAAAATTCGTTAATTTTTCATAGCGATACGGTATTAAAAATCACAAAAGTCATTGTTTCTGTTTAAATTGAATGCTAGTAGTTCCTGAATTGACTGATCATCTGAGAAATAGAGATCTAAACGAATTATCCCCAACATCCCAACAACCAGTTTCTTCAAAATCGTCATTAAAAACTCGGCATAACAACAGCCATGATCATGTTAAATCCACATCAAACGTGGCAAAAATTCAACGCAACTTTATGTCGACAAGTGCTTCTGGTGGCTTTTCGTCAATTACTGGTACTGGCACGTGCAATAACAGCCCTTCAGAGACGGGAATGCACGAACAGTCTGGCCTACAAACCAGCAGAATAAGTGGTGTCGTCCGAAAGTCGTCAGGTATTTCACAGCATGCAATCAAAGCTGAATTTGATAGGCGAAGGCAGAACTTTTTAGACAAGAAGCAGGTTGAAAGCGAGCAAACTGCTCTTAATGAGCAGAAAAGTGATGTTATGCAGGTTTGCATGATGACCAGAAACGCTCAGCACAAAAACCAGGAAGTCGGGGGTAATTTTAGTTCAAATTATATATTTTATAATTTGTGATATATTGTTGCTTTGCTTCCATGAATTGAATAAGCGACATATATATTTTGGTAGCCAACATAAGGTTACGAAATTTTTTATTAGGTGTTGCGCACCTAGTAAAAAATTAGTTCAAATATGACCAGAAGGATTAACCAAAGACAGCATGAACGGAAAGTGTAATCTCGTGCACATTCATTTCGTGGTTACTGGCTTCTTTTACCTACTATATATGTTGGCGAGGAAAGTGGGAAAATAGGGCGTTACAATCCTCTATACGATTGTATAAACCTGCAGTAGTGAAACTAACTTCATATAAAGTCCTCGACAATACGAATTCACCGCTAACTCACTCTATATGATATATACATATATATATATATATATATATATATCTGAGAGAGAGAGAGACTGTTAAGGGTACCAACACTATGGCTATTTTGTCAGTATCCGAGAACAATCTTATGGTACCCAAGAAGTACATGGTACTAACATTATGTTTGCTGAGTCGGTACATGGTACCAACACGATGGATTTCAATGTATGCTAAAGTTCACTGATTGTTTTTGGATAGCCAACATAAGGTTACGCATATCTGTCCTATTTATGCGTCAATAAGGCTTCGCATACTAACTGATGATATACGCATGATACTTAGGCCAACTTCCAACTTTATTTAAATATAAGTTTTATGCTGCGGCACTTCCAGATAGGTTTGTAATTTAAAAAAGGAAATTAAATTTTGCACACACTGCCCGTGTTCTAATATACTCCGCTATACTAGTATAATTA
Source organism: Eudiplozoon nipponicum (assembly GCA_029291075.1). NCBI lineage: Eukaryota > Metazoa > Platyhelminthes > Monogenea > Mazocraeidea > Diplozoidae > Eudiplozoon > Eudiplozoon nipponicum. The sequence goes on along the minus strand of JAQBSW010005819.1, from coordinate 33,288 downwards.
GTATGTCCAACGACAACAATCTCCAAATACCACGAGCCCTTCTAAGGTCTCCAGTCAACGGATTGAGGCTGACAAGATTGGCTGGAGTTCAGTGATATAATTAAAATGTATAAATCAATTGAAGTAAATGCCAAGCAACATTTCTTTTATTCTTGGCATAAATTTGTCTGGCACTATTTTATGTATAACAGTATTCGTTGCATAGAAGGGTAATATTTATCAACAATGGCACAAGGCAAAATTTAAGGCGTAACAAATCAACAACGCACACCTTGTAAGCTCGTATCACAAATCAACTGTCGGTATCGAATTTTAAAAACTGCCAAATCATGCGAGAAAACAGAAAATTAACAACAGCGTTAGTTTAACTTATAAAAGGTACTGAAATTATGCAAATTATGTCTCTTGTACAACATTAGTCTTACAAATAAGCGGATTCATCAAATGTACAAAATAATATTTTTGTCTATTTTCATCAATGGAGTTCATAACTTCTGATATAGCCTAAATCTATGAAGCAGCCTCAAAAGTGGCCTAAAAATTCCTGGAGATTCTTGCTCTCCCACGTGTACGGTCGCAAATGAGGTACAGTAGGATCTGTAAAAGTAGACATTGCCTACTACTAAAACAGTTCATACTACTAAAGTGTAGCTCTATCTATTCAGCGATTTCTGACACACCAATACATATGTTGCCTCAGTGGTCTGGCTAGTGCAATCGGCGTTTTCTGACCATTTTCAACACACATGACACATTAAATAGCGACAAGTTGGAACGGATTATCTGGTAAATTTTGAATTTGGTTTATGCCTATGTGCGATCGTCAGAATATCGTAAACTCAATTGAACGTTTGCCCAATTTTACATGGCAACTAAGGTGGTGGCGGTTATACCGAATTATCGTCCATTTCTAGTAACCTACCTGAGCAAAATACGAATAATTTACCTAAATATTATTAATTTTTTGTAATGTGCTATTCGACGTCGGTTGTCTAAGTTGCTTACTTATAACAACATTCGCGATACATTATTTATATGATTCTGTTTAAATTATTTTCGTTTTTCTACTTGTTTGCCTGCTAAACGTGTAAATAGATGGCGTAATAGTTCGAAAAAGTGCCTAGTATATTACCATAAATGTACCAATTTAATGCATGATTTGTTAGGATAGATTATCAATGACGCTGACAAGGTTGTAAGTATTTGGCAACTTAAATTTGATATGAAATGATGCTTTAACGAATAATCGCAGCAGCAGATTGCTGGGAAAATCTAGACACACTAACACGCTTTTTTGCTTTAACGAATTTACTAAATTGTGATTTGTTCAGAAATGCATCAGGCTGCATCGGACGCGCTTGGTCATCCAGATTTGGCATCAGGAGATCAGCATCGCCTATTTGATCGAAGAGAAAAGTCATCTTTCGACACTGGTGAAAATAGTGGAAACGTAAATCGTTTGGCCGATATTGACACATCTTCGGAAATAAATAATTGCATAACCAACCAGCAAATGCAAAATTCAGTTGACAGCTCAATATCTGGTTGTGGATTGCGACGAACACAGTCGGAGCCGGAACATGCTGATTTGCGGAGTGCAATTGCCAAGCATACATGTCAAGATGCCAAAATGATTCGCGGTCACGCTGAAAACAGCTGTATTCAGTCAAATATGAACCAAGTGTGCCCAAATGTACATTTCCATTCACTTGCTACCAATAACAACGTTACCAGTGGCGTTGGGGCTAGGGAGCAGCAATACTCGATGTGTAGCAAGCCAGTGTTAGGTAAAATGGCATTTGACGGGGGAAACGAAGAATATGACGACATCAGGTACAACAGACGGCAGGATAACAAAAATTTGCAATCCGAGCTGACACAACATGCTAATGATCATGTAGTGTATTGCTGTTACACGGACCAACATAGCCAGTTGTGCCAGAGTAAGTCTGGTCCCAACGAAGAGGCGTTCTCTAATAATGAACCAAGGAAGCAGCAAGCGTTGTACGTTTAAACTCAAAATTAAAAAAAATATAATAAAATTTCACTAAACTCTTTTTTATTTGAACTACATTTTTGCCTTAAATAAATTGTTATCTAGTTTATTATTCCGGTATATGAAAAAGTTGCAAATTTTACCTATTCAGTGATTAAATTTTATTTTTATTCACGGTGGTCCTTTTTTCTTGTTTGAATAATGGTCGAACTGTTTACCACGCCCTTGAAAATGAAGAACTGTGAAAAAGTTTTAAATTTTGCTTCCAGCTCGCCCATGTAAAATTTGGCTTTTCGACATTTTAATAAGTGCTCATAATAGTATTTTTTATAAAAGTTTAACTTTCCTTAAAGTTGCAATTTTTACTATTTCAACATATCAAAATCACTGAATGTATAAAACCGTGAGTCATGATAATTTAATGAAGTACATAATAATAAAAGATCACGGGTTGAGGTAATTAATTTACCAATACAAAGGCCAGATGCAGAAATAAGTGAACACCAGCTCAAGTATAATTTTTTTAAATCTAACAAAAAGAAAGACACAGGAACAAAACTTAATAAATTAAAGCAAGAACCAATGAACGTGAGATTTGGGCACATACCATTATCATCGGCAATAACATCAACTGAACTGTAGGATGTTTTGTAGTTATAGTGATAGCCTTTGCGTGGCAGCTGTCTATTTAATAATGAATTCCTACATTTATAATGGTGGTCGTTATCCCCGACCATTCCTTGATCAGTCCTTGACATTTTCCGAACGGGTGAAGTAAGAAAAAACTCCATTTATTTTCAGACGTTTATTGCAAGTGGTTTTGCTAAGCATGAATCAATTCACAGTTAAACGAAACGGACCGTGCTCTAGACGGCAACAAATATTGACACTGATAATTGATGCGAATAGAAATCGTAAAAACCGCTTATAAAAAGCACCACAAATAAGAATTCCACTGTTTGCTAGGGTTTTGAATGATAAAATAAAAAATCCATTGAACTATAGAGTTTCGGATAAAAGATTGAGAAACACCTGATGTCATGATTAGTGGAATCATAACTGAACTGTTTGTATAAAAATGGTTAAGGCAAGTAAAGTAAGTAAATCCAATGTCTGAACACAGAGACAATTAAATCCACCGCATGTTACCTGCGTATTGCGCGCGGGGGTGTATATTTATTAAACAAAACCCTATTACTTACAATTTAAATTGCAGTTCACGAAATCTCAAATAAAACTGCTTGAAATTAACAGAGATTGTTTCTAAAATCACAGTTAAGAGAAATATTGTGTAAAAACAGAGTTAGATTATTTGATCTTAAAGAGCACTATATTTGTCAAAATTGAACATCGTTGGGTTGTAACGCGGAGCCGCGTGTTACAGAACATCAACAAATGCGCGGTGTAAAAGTTCACTCACAGAAATAGATAATTTAAGATAGGGAAAATAGTTAATTGAACAAAATTGTAACGCTAATTAACGCTAAAATATGTTTTGAATAAATTTCATTTAAAAAAAACATTTTCTGATTCGAAATATGAAAAAAACTGTTAAAGACTGATCATCATTTAATTGTACTGCTGCGTTACCATCTTCCCTTTTCTTCATCAGGGCAGGACTAAGAAAGAATTTGTGGAAATCAATTTCTAATAAAGAAATAAATGGATTAGGATAAGTATGATTTTCCTACAGTGTAACCAGAGTGTAATGCGGCAAATGCAATTCATCTTTTTGACCGATTTCGTCCTTATTGGTAACTCTTGTGTTGTATTAAGAATTACTGCTGTTCTGAAATGAATCTGGGAGAATTAGCTTCAGAGTCGCAAAAGTTAATTCCTATGCGACCAAAATTACAATATGTTTTCAGTATTTTAATAATTTATATTTTTTATCAGGTTGCATGGTGTTTATCTCATTAAAGCAGATCTGCGTTTATTAGTTAGAGTTTTAGACAAAAATGTTTACTTAAGGAGAAGACTGACCAATAAGCAAAAGCAAGTTCGATACTAAAAGTTGTGTAAAATGCACGACTTTGTTAGCGTGAGGCATGGGTTATATTAATTTGATCCATTTGATCTTGGGTCCAAATCGCGTCCGCGGAAATTTTGGTTTCTATTGAGGATTTCCAATGAAAATGACCGCCGCCTTGTAGATGAGTTCCATTTGCAATCTTACGCTATGTTAGGAATATACCGACATCATATATATATATAATCAAACGAACATTGGTTGCGCGGGTGGTGATAACAATTATTATAATCAAGGTTGCGGTCTTGATATAAACATTAATATCGCGGAGCAACCAGACTATAGGTAAAGGCAATTATGTAGAAGCTTGTTTATTGGGAACCTCACTCAGTACTGGGCCAGATGAGTTCCCAAAGGACGAAACCGGTCTACTGGATGAATTGCCTTTTCTACACTATATACAATTATTAGTTTATACTGACATATGTAAGTAATTAATGGGTCAGGTGTTTATATCAAGACCGCAACCTTGATTATAATAAGCATATATATAATCAAATCCTGCCATTATATATAGTATATATATATATATATATATATATATATATATATATATATATATATTCATTAACTGTGATTTAACCTGTGGATTTTCGATACAGTACGGTAATAACGCTTGGTATTATGTTAAATTCAATTTCTTCCCCTCTCATAGCCATGGAAAAGATGCATAACAACGTGTCATGAATATTATTTAAAAAAATAAATTTCGTTCAAAATCTCACGGCAAATTTTTCAGAAAAGACAATTTTAAAAGCAAGGTTTTTATGCCAGAAATGGAAAACACAACTTAAAATTGCATTATTTGATAAATACTTGCTGTAGCATGAATTTGTCAAACTTTATTTTGCAGCTTTGTACGTCGCCATAAAAAATGTTGTAGAACTTTATACTCATCCAGATAAAACACGCAAAATCAGACACTTACTGAAGAATAACAGGGAAAATTTTTACTTATAGACTTGATTTATAATAAACGTGTTAAATTGAATATTAAATTTAAATTTTTAATAGCAGAAATAAATCCTCTTTTCAAAATCAGATTATTTGCTGGCGCATTTCTGAGAAATCAATAAATTAAATCAGTGAGTAAAAATTGAAATTTCATTTTATTTAGAAGACAATTTTGAAGCCCTAGACAGGCAGATCTACCTATCAAATACGCATAATTGATGTCATCAGTATCCTATCGCTTAAACTAGGCAAGGAAGAATAGGCATCACAGTTTTCACACTTTTTTGAATTGTATCTATCAATACAACCTTTTGCATTGAACTTCAATGAAACAGATAATACAGCTGATAGGCTTATATTGTCAGAAATCAGTAACCAGATTGCCAATGTAAGATAAACTATGCTGTATGAGGAAACGTTTTCTTCAAAGAAGGTGTTGAGCACGTGCACCCCATCCTAAAAGGTAATCAGCTCTATTCTACCAGACTTAATTTTGACTGACTTTAGTTGTATTTGCCACATCACTAACTTTTCCTTGCACTTTTATTCAATCTGAAGCCGATTACAATCTGAGGCAAGTTTATATATTTTTCTACAATTTTCTTTTATATTTCTCAGGTATTTGATTTAGCTTTGCCGAATTCCTTGTAATGCTTTTCAAGAATAGGCTGTATTAACAAAAATGCATCATTAAATCACCATCCTAATCCTAAATTTATGAGGTTATTTTTAATGATGCAGAAATTTCTTAAAAAAGAACTGCCTTACCTTTGTTATTATTAACGAAGAAACGTTTTCTTACGGTATAAAAAAGTTTAGTGTTATTGGGGAGGGGATATATAAAAGAAAAAAGCAATCATGTAGTTGTACTACTAACAGGGTTGGTTTATGTAATATATTGTGAGTTGGCTTTAACCTCGCTTTATCGAAGACTTTATATTAAGTTTACTGCGTTATTGTTTGAATAGAAATTCGTATAGAAGATTGTTTTGCCCAACTGCCTCACATCTCATGACCAAATATATGGCGGGAATAGGGCATAGTATCGGTCTCTTCCATTGAGACGCCAGTAAGTAGGAAACGCATGTGTACATGAGGTTTTATTTTAGTATACTCTTGTGATCTTATTGGAACAAATTTGTTATTGAGTACGCAACAGCAAATACAAAAAAGCCAACACTTGTTGAATCTCCGCGATTTGCGTTTACGAGTTTTCGCTTTACCCTATCGGTTTCGCAAAGATACGATTGATCTCCATTTCCAAGTACGAATGGAGTTTGTCTTCTTATTGGGTAAGAAAGGGACGAATCCGCACTCAGCCAATAAGAAGACTAACTCGATGCGTACTTGGAAATGGAGATCAATCGAATCTTTGCGAAATTGATAATGCAAAGCCACAACCCGCGAACGCAAATCGCTGAGATTCAACAGTTGAAACTCGCACAGCACAACCATTCAAGAAATATATAGCCAACACTTAACTATTAAGTGCATGAAGCTCTTAAAGCTGGCATGTATCTAATTAATGGAGTATATAAACATCTAAACAAGCCTTGGCAATTTGTCAAGTAAAGTTCCTAACTTTAATTTAAAATGAAAAGTTTATTTCGCTTTGCCTAACTCTAATAATTTTTAAGTCAGCAGAAATAAATGTCTGATTGATCTTTTTTCTACTAACAAATTATTTTTTCAAATTATCAAACGTGAAATTTAAAGAAAATATACATTTTAGTCGGGATACGTTGTTCCACGTGTTCATTTGAATGTATTGAAGCTAGTTCTCTATCTATTAACTTGCAAATTTGAGCCACGAACACGGGTACAAGGTTTGATGCCAGGCTAAACTTTAAAACTCAATTTATATTTGTTTCGCAACGCAGATCAGGGTATTGTCTCGGCAAGACAGAATCATGTGATCATGTGCGTAATTTCGTCAGTTCAACAACCAGAACTGACTTACCTCAGGATCCACATGCTAAATATTGTCAGACTCAAATGCAAATGGGCCATCCTGGAAATATTTTCCCTCATATTTCACCGACGGAACCCTCCCTCACGAGTCAGCTTAAAAGTGGTGACCCAGCTGATGATTGCGGAGTTGGAGGTCTCTACGGTCTTGGTCAGCAACGACAATCGATGCAGGTGTGTACTGGTACTAGTGGGAATTCATCTGACTGCCAAGCAGAAGGGGATCAAACTGACCACCACAGGTAAGTTGAGAATATCTTGTCGGCCATCATCTAGAGTAATAACACTACTTTTTTGCGCATATTCACCTCTGTAAAGGAAAAACACTTTGGTACTAATTGCTATAAATTGAAAAATAAAATATTAGATGATTTGCATAAAATTGAAACGCAGAAAATCTTTGATATTATTGCATTATCTTTGAAGTTTATGCTTTCTCACCCTCCACAAGCTTTTAACTTTATTCATGTTCACACTTATAAAATTGCTTTCTCTTCCTAATGTGAATATTTAAAAAATTTAAAAGAACCAATCCTTCGCTTTCGTAAATATTCTTCTTTATTCTTTCCTAAAGTAAACTTGCTATTAGACATTTATATAAGGAGAATTTATTCGACAAATTAATTGATTTATTCAACTTCTCGCTCTCGCTTCTGTCAATCTAAATGTGTATATTATTTGAACACATTTTTCATTTAATCTAGATAACTTCACATCTTCATTTTCAATCCAAGAGAGCTGGATCAACTTACCTGAATATGTTATTATTATTGTATTAATACTTCTCTTTATCTTATAGTATCGTAGATTAATTTAACTACCAGGTAAAATTAAATCAACATGTTGAATCATCCTGTAACCTTTTAACATTGTAAATTAACATACATCCAATATAAAATATCCGGAAACAACGTTTCAATTCTTGCATTCTAGGATCATGACCAGGGTCATGACAACAAAGCACAAATTACAAAAAGTAAAAAAAAATTAAAGTAATAATGTTCAAATTGATGTGTTTTTACTTCTTTTATATATTCCTACCTGGAGTGATTAACGGTGGATCCTAATGTTTCAATGTGACTAAACATATGACCTCCAATACATATATGTCAACACGCACATTAGCAGAAACAAACTCTCTCTCTCTCATATATATATATATATATATATATATATATATATATATATATAATTTTATTGCTTTCAAATTTGATACAGTATATCTTCTGATTGGTGGAGAAAACACGTTGTATAAAGAAGTGGATAACGGCTGTTTAATTTTGAAAATACTCAGTAACACTTTACAATCCATCATTTATATACATCCTGAGTTTTCAAAAGATGAATCTCGTTGCGCTGTCTTTCTTGTTCTGCATTTGACCGCATTTTTCTTGTGCGGGACAATTGATAGCACTCATAGGTCGGTAAAATCTTGAATTTTCATCATTTTCAGGTGATGTAATTTTTGGCCTCAATTGATTGGTTCTCACTTGTCCCTTCTTTTTTAAGCCTTTCATTAGCTGATTGTCTGAAAATGATATTGGAACAAGATTTTCCATTGTTCTTTTTCCAAATTTTCTAGACCGAATTTCCAGTCTCATCTTCAGGGTTGACACAATATGCACATCAATTGAGGCCAAAAATTACATCTTGAGTTTTCGTTTGATTAAGCTGCTGGAAACTAGTTTTATTTTCATTTTGACATCTTTTTGTTCGTGTCAGTATATTGCGAGGTGATTTGTGCGTGCGTATGAGTAGGTATCTGTGTGCATATATGTATGCATGTGGGGGCCATTCTCATTGTATTACAGACTAATGTTTTCCATCTGTTCATTCTTTTGTTGATCGATTTTGACCAATTGTTCGAGTTTTGGCTTTTATGTGTACGAATGTGTTTCCTCATATGTTTTCTTTCGTTTCGCCTTGTTCTTCAGTTTAATTATGCCACCTTCGTAACAGCGCATATAATGCGAATTGATTGTTGATCGCAAATATTTTTGTTTGGTTTCTGTTACTGTTAATAATGGTAGTGAGCTCGTCTGTGCAGCTGTTTTTTCATCAGTTTGTTGCCAATCCGATCGAATGTTTGCCGGGGCTGGTCTAATGAGTATTCGAGCGAACGTTTCTTTCAGCAGTATAAACTTCACCTGCAGGTTTGGCTCGTTTGCCTTAATCCAATCAATATTTTACTCAGTGTTAATTGTGCAAAAAATACAAGCCTAAGGCTCACTTGAGATAAGATGGTTGTAATCAAATTTTAAGGAATAACTTCATGAAACTGTTCCCTTGTCGCAAATAAAGGATAACTACCGTGAGTTACACACAATAACGCGTTTCGACTCTCCTTGATTTACACAAAAATGCGATGGCAAACTGGTCAACGAGGTCGAAGGGCATGGCTATATGCGAATGACCGTGATTTTGGTATGTTATGCAACTGATTGGATAAAGTGTATTTGGTGTTTAGCCCCAACTCATCAATTTGATTTAAAGAACTGTTATCACTACCCGTTCAGTTTATGAGTTGAAAATTTTATGGCAGCATGGTATCATGAATATGAGGCTTAATTCGGTATACTTTGCAATCTGTCTCAGATATTCTACCATAGAAACACTTTATAAAATTAAATATATTTTTCTGCTCTTGTGGTATATTTCATTAAATCTACTTATAAGCTTATAAATGTTACAGCAACAATAAGACCTTAAGCAGCACATCGTTTTACACAACAAGTTTTGCTAACATGAAAACATTAAAAAATAATTTCAAATCATAAATATTTGTAGAACTGTATTTTAAATGTGATAATACTAATGATTTTCATCATGAAATAACTTTTACTTTCGAAATTTTTCAATTAATTCTACAACTGCTTGTTGGAAATGTCATTTTTGGTGCATCACATACTAGTTCCTAACTGGTTTGAATGCAAAATTTTGCACAAAAAGGCCAATTTCTTTACATTTCAAATCATGGGCTTAAGAAAATTAAGTTTACATTTGTTTAAAATTTTTGTACAAAAAAAATTTGAATTATTAGTTTATATTTTGCTTGATGGTTTTTTACCAACGATATTGATGTCGAATGTTGACTATTTATTCATTTTTTTAAGCTTTTGACGGTCACCTATTAATAGCATTATATTTTTGTATAGTGTGAACAGTAAGCTGCAAGCAGTAATTCGTAGTATTAGTAGATACCTTCGTTTTACTGCAAGCAAAGATGTATCTGTTAAATAGTCTGGTCTCCAACCATTAAAAGTAATATAAGCACAAATTTGTGTAATCAAGATTTCTAAGAGAGCTGCATTACTTTTATTTTGCAAAACAGATTTACCTTATTTAATTTCACTTGAATTTTTGCAAATCTACCGTGTCTCAATAGATAGAGGAATGCTGAATGTCATGTCACAGGCGTTTGATTGAACACCGGTTGAGTAACGTTTAAGAATAGGATTGTTGCGTTTTGCATGTAGAAATCTTGATTGTAATAACAGAACTGAAATATTTGTATTTAAAAATGGTTTTTAGAATGCATGTATATGCACCACATTGTAAAATTAGTGCAAAATTATAACTATTATTAGATCACCGTCTTCGAAACTAATGCTCGTTTAAGATTAAAATTAATTGTTAAATATTCGTATTCTAGTTGACTGCTTTAAGATTTCATACAAAATTAGTACCAAGCCAAATATCGCTTTAAAGTATTAAATTGTAACGCGCCACTTAACTCGTTTGGTTATGTACTAAGCAATTGTCTGGTCAAATACAATCTTATCTTGAAAACCAGCCTATGTACTTTTACTGGATCTCATTCATCTTGGGCAAATTGTCAGGCCAAACGCGGAGTCTATTGATGTACTCTGTACATGTAGAAAATTCACAATATGAAAATTGTGTGATTTCAGTTAGCATTTGGGTTATATAGACCACATCGGGCAACCTTAAAACTTTTTCTGCTTTCAATTTTAAAATTCTTCCATTTTTTACGAAATATTATAAAAAGTTATAAATAGCAAATTGAAATAAAGTTCACAGCCAAAGTTATCGGTTTTTTAATGTTCTAGCTGCATGCCTTTTGCTGATGTGCCGTTTGGAACAAGAGGAGGGCGAAGTAATCGAAGATATAACGTCCCACACTATCGTAAGTACAATTAAGCATTTTAGTTTTCTAACGTAATTTTATACATATATATATATATATATATATATATATATATATATATATATATATATATGCGAATTAAATCAATATATTGTGCCAAGATTTAATCTAATATATGCATTTTACCCGATACATTCTTATTATTTCCTATGATAGCAAATTGAATTAATCTAACTCATAATTGCGTTTTCACAATTAAATAGTCATTGATTGCGCGGGTGGATGTAAAAATTCTTTAAATCTAGTTTGTGAGCTTACAGTAAACACCAATGCCATTGTATACAACCATTCGTCGAACAACATAGCAAAACTAACACCATTCGCACACACTGCCAAGCTTCGACCTTCCATGATTATCACCGGAGTACGACCGCAAAGTTTACTTCAAGCTCGCAATGATTTAAAGAATTGTTACCACCACCCACAATCACTGATTGTTTAATTATGTTATAATATATATATATATATATATATATATATATATATATATATATGGCGAAAGCCGCAAAAAGTTAATGTTCGTGACTGCATTGGAATTTTGCAGCCGACATTTCCATTAAAGTACAATGTATGCGATACTAATAGAAGCGAGAGCCGCATATCTAATTTTGCTTTCTATATATATGCATTGCGGATTGATCCTCGCTAGTCAGTTTGACGTCGTACTCTGATGTTCAAACGCATCAGTATTTGTAACTGACGGTAGTTTTGCTCTATTTTTCGATATCTGGTTGAATACACTAAGATTGATGTTTACTTCAAGTTCACAAACATGATTTTTTTAAAATTGTTTCTATTGGGCAATAGCTACGTAGCACCCAAGAATATTGCAGATAGGTAATTAAGCGAAGACTTTTGTTTTAAATAAATACCCGGCATTTCTAACGTCACGAAAAAGACAGGTTACATGCAATTATCAATTAGTTGGTCGACTGTAATGGAGGGGACAACATGAGTTTTCTCCAAGCAGAATAAAAATTGTCGAAATGAATTGGGTTAGCAATGACAATAGTACGCATTGTGTGGACGGCTTGCGGTTAAGGATGAGCAGTTTAACATTAGCCAAAATGATCATACGTTTATTACCTGCTTGCAGCAGATGTAGATTCTACTGAGGCGTTCATCATCATCATCATCATCATCATCATCATCATTATCCTCATCACGATTAATATAATAGACAGAAGTTCATTAGCATTAAATAATCAGTGATTGCGCGGGTGGTGGTAACAGTTTTGAAATCAATTTTGCGAGCTTGAAGTGAACACCTGTCTCATTGTATTTAACCAGTTGTAGAACAACTTAGAAAAATTACCGCCAGTCCAACGCACTGACGCGTTTCGACCTTCTATAATCATCAATGTTGTTCAACGACTGGTTAAATAAAATGGGATTGGTGTTTACTTCATGCTCGTAAACTTGATTTAAAGAATTCATTTGCGCATACAAATTATTATTTCAAGGTGGTCGAGGTTTCGAGACCTCTGTAATAACATACAGTAAACTTTCACATACAATGTATAACAATTTTGACACTTCACAAAGTTGCAAACATCAGGCATACATTTGTTGCAGTTTGTGGCACACTAGTAATTGTTACTTCACTTACTAAACGGTTACGCTTCTCAAGCAGAAGCGTTTTATTAGTGTCTGTTTTACTTTTACAATTCAGGTATAAAATAAACTATATTGGTTAACCCATTTACATGCAATATTTGCGATAACGCCTCAATAACAACCCAGATTGCAAGAAGACTTCAGCCTTGTAGGCGAATCATGGCCAAGATAATTGAAAACTCTGCTGTTAGTATGGCAACAGTTATTTACTAGATTTAATCTAGAAAATGTGCCTTTCATGTATCTTTTTAAATCACACCACATAGGTTATTACATAACATTGCTGGTTTAAGTAACTTATTGTGAATATCTGCAGACCGTAGATCGAAAGAAAAAGTACACAGTTATCCAAAATTGTTTACATTTTCAGTTTCTCCATCTGCTTCTTCAACCTCAATTTCAAGACGAGCGCTCTCAGTACAGCAGAACGCTTCCTCGATGTCCGGTAACGCACCGCCATGTTGTAATACCCACTGGAATGAAGCAGAGGAACAGGAACAAAAGAGACAGCAATCGCAACAACAGGTAAAATATTAGCACTTTTAACAGAATTAACAGGCTGAAAGGAATAACCGTTCACAAATTTATTAATTTATTTTAATTTTATGTTTACATTAGTATTATCTGCTGTTATCGGTATAAACTAAACATTCCACAAGGTAGAAAGACAATATATCGTGTATGTATTAGGTGTTGCGAACCTAGTAACAAACTAGTTCAGTTGTGACCGGAAGGATAAACCAAAGGCAGCATGAACGGAAAGTATAATCTCATGCACATTTGTTCTCCGCAACAAACAGTATTTAACTGTAATATATCGAGTAGACCGTTTATATCCTTACTGGGAGCTAATCAAGTACTTTCCCGAATTTATGTAAAATGTGGTCTGATCTGAGGCACATTTGCGTCCTGCCGCTTTATCAACTCACTTTTCATTCATTTACAAACTCATGCATTTAATTTAAATTTCCTTTTGTTGAGAGCCATTTGAAAATTCTAAGGACCCGATTTTCGAAAAATCCACCCCATTATAGATCACACACCAGGACACCTTTAGCGGTGGTATTAAATTGAATATTTATATACTTATAAAATCATTGGTTGCGTGGAAGGTGATAAAAATGATTTCAATCAAATTTATGCGATCTGGTATAATTCTCCTTAGTTCCTATTTATATATATATATATATATATATATATATATATATATATATATATATATATATTGCACAGAATATTTATAATTAGGGAAGAAAAAATACATTATTAAAAAGTGGATAATGGCCATTTATTTCGAGAGAATACTAAACTACACTTTACAATCTTTCATTTATATACAGTCTGGGTTTTCATTTAATTATGTAAGTGGAAACTAATCTGACCCGGTTTTTTTCTATTTCTTGTTATGACTGATTAGTAAGTGTGTATGCGTTTGTGTCTGTATGTGTGCCTGTTTGCATATAAGTGTCTTTATTGCTCTATTACAAATTTATTTCTGAGATCTGGTCATTATTGTATTGATGGCTTTACATAAATTAAAGATTGTAAAGTGAAGTTTAGTATTCTCGAAATAAATGGCCATTATCCACTTTGTTATTAATGTGTTTTTTCTTCCTAATTAGATATATACTGTGTAATATTCGAGGTCAATGGACAAAATAAAGATAGTATATATATATATATATATATATATATATATATATATAATATTATAATCGAAACAATTTCTAAAGTAGAACAAGCAGTTCATCCAGTAGACCGGCTCTCGTCCTTATTCGAACGCTTCATTTCATTGATAAGCTGCTCCCGAACAGGGCTTGAACATGGAGGTCTGTTTAGAGCTCTGTCGAAGAAGCCTGTGCTCATGATTGATGCGACAGCGGCAAATTTTGCATAACACGCGAAGAAGCTCTCAATAGGAGAACCAGTTCCATTGAACGAATTTTAAAACTGCTTGTGAGCTTGACGTAAACACTATCATACAGTTTATTTAACAAGTCAGTCGAACATAAAGCAAAATTACGTTGAAGTCACATTTTAACCGATTTACTGCGACCTTCGATGCATTATTTAAATCACGGAAGCCCGAAACGCGTAAGTGCATGCAACTGGTGATATTTTTGCTATGTTGTTTGACGAATTGTTAAATAAAATGAGATTGGTGTTTACTTCAAGCTCGAAAACTTGATTTAAAGAATTCTTTCAGTAGACTATTTTCATCCTTTTTGAGAACTCTTCAGGTATTGTTCAAAATTTGACGCTGACAGGGCTCAAACATTAGCACAGGCTGGCCTAGTCATTAAAGCAACAGACCCCGAAGCAGACGTCGTGCCCAGGTTCGAGCCTTTATCCGAAAATTGTTTAGTACGCGAATGTTACAAATAAGGACGAACCAATCTGCTGGAGCGAATTTCCGTTTCTACACTATGATGGTTGGTTTATACTAACAACCGTATGCACAGTTGGATTGATTTTCATTTCAGTCTCGCAAACTTTATTTAAATATTTTAAGTTATCCATACTGTTGATATGTACAAATCGAAATTAATTTTCATGTGTGTAATAAGTGGACTAACGTTATTATGTTAAATTTCTGTCCTACACAACATGATGAATGACCGATTGCTTCTGTCAGCATATTTGTTCAATGAATTCAGCTGCTATTACATCATCGGGAAGTGAACAATCGTTGCAACGTCTCGCAATGTCAGGCAGTCAGGCGGCCGGCAATACACCGAGTGGATGTTTTGGCAAAATATCAAATAGTGCTGTCATTCGTCCGTTTCAGCCAACGTCACCGTGTTTTCAGCTGATTTCACCGTCTGCCTCGGGGAATCTGGCGAATCTACGCATGACTTCGAGCGAAATGAGCGACAATACTGCTCAAAAGGGTACTTCAAGGTAAGTTACAATGCATTTTACTTTAAAAAAATTTATGGAATTTAATTTATTCAGATTTTACCTATGGAAACAAACTCTTTCTCGAAAAAGTCTTAGAAGTGAATCATTTTAGCAGTCGATTTGGACTATTATTCATTATTAACAATATTCGGATATAAATGGGAACACAATTGATAGAATTCAGGTGGTAGGTATAATGTACAGCATAAGCCAACATTCTATTGCTATTCTGCATTTAAAATTGATGCAAAATATAGAGTTTAGGTCTACATTATGAAATATTGAATTAAATAACTATAATTTTCACCTGTTTTTATATAAAATCATGCAACATTCCTTAACTAGACTGAGATTTAGATACCAAATAAAATGTTTAATCATTTATAAAGATTTTAGAATTCTTCTGTAACTGATGATAATATTTAGATCAATGCTTATTTGCCTATTATTGGTATTTTATAAAAAGCACCAATAACCTTTCAACAGGTGGTTAAGTAGACCAAATTTAATAACTGATTACAAATGGGGTTTGTGTTTTTATCAAATCCAGTAAATAGTTTGTCGTAACAAAAATTTAGACTATCTTTTTAAATAGTTGTTTAGAGATGCACTAACAGAAATGATCATTCGGCATGCGTGTTCATCTTTTTCCATTTCTAATTTATTATTTTTAGTTTGAGAGTCAATATTTTGCTTCATTAAAACGTCTTTATTTGCATATATGCAAATGATTTTATCTTAACGAGACCGTGTGTTGTTTAAATGGTGACATTTCGATGACTAACGGAAAATACTGATCACGTTAAACAAACCTTAGTAGAATATTGAAGTAAATGAATTTAACTTTGTATAAAATGTTTCGGAATATAAACGAATTTCATGAGATGTTTGAAAAAGATTACAATCTTAATTTCTAGTCAATTTGTGGTAAATGGTTAAAACTATGAATCTCCGTGATTTGAATTCGTGGGTTGTCGCTCTACACCATCAGTTTCGCCAAGATCCGATTGATCCCCATTTCCAACTAAGCAATGAGTATGTCTTCTTATTATGTGGGTGCAGATTCGTCCTTTTTTTCCGATAGCTTCAGCATCGTTCATACTAGCCACTGTAAATGGGGTACGATCTTCGTTGTCTGGCTACGTCTCGATACGATATTTCCCATACCATACACAGTACAATGCTCACAATAGCAGATTTAAGCAAATGCTTAAATCTGCTATTGTAAGCATTGTACTGTGTATGTGCGATTAGAGGCCTGATGATGATATTGGAAATTACATGTCACAGCGTTACCAGTCAACGAAGATTAGATCTTACCTCATATCATTGGTCAATATGAGCGAGGTTGAAGCCTTCGGAAGAAAGGGACGAATCCGCACCCAAACAATAAGAAGACATACTCATTGCTTTAACAATAATTGATTGCGCGGGTGGTGGTAACAATTCTTTAAATCAAGTTTGCGAGCTTGAAGTAAACACCAATCCCATTGTATATAACCAGTCGTCGAACAACATAACAAAACTACCGCCAGCTGCAACGCACTGACGCGTTTCGACCTTCCATGATCATCATCAGAGTACGACGGCAAACTGACTATCGCGGATCAAACCGCATTGAATATATATGGAAATCAAATTTAGATATGCGGCTCTCACCTCTAGCAGTCTCGCATACATTGAACTTGACCGGAAATGTCGGCTGCACAATTTCTATGCAGTCACGAACATTAACTGTTTGCAGCTTTCACCCCATATACATATATAAGCAATACAATTTAACAATAATTGATTGCGCGGGTGGTAGTAACAATTATTTAAATAAAGTTTGCGAGCTTGAAGTAAACACTAATCCCATTGTATTTAACCAGTCGTCGAACAACATAACAAAACTACCGCCAGCACGATGGCATAATCTGGCTGAATGGATGAAAAAATAAGCTATCAGTCTCCCTAATACCCCTCGAACTTGTACTTTAGGCTGCATTTGGAGATTTTAGACAGCAGTTTCTAATTTGCAGAACGAAATAATTTTCTGTTTCCTCTGGGCTTGACCATTAAGCGTGTTCTATTTTCAATACGCACACTCGGTAGGGAAGAATTTGATTTCGTGCTATTCCCTTGGTCTGTTGGCCTTTCACAACAGAGTGAATGAGTTTTTCGATTTAATGCCGCTTCTTTTATTGGCGATAACAGATCTCTCATGTTGTGGGGAGAAGCTGGGCTTTGATTGTCATAGACTGATGGAGATGCACATCATATGTGTTTTAAGAAAGCTTGGAGCTCAAATTTGACATTACCCCAAGTCTGCGACAACCGTAAATTTTAATATCATTAGAAAAAAATACGAAACTGAGCGATTTTCTGTAAAATCTGTATGGGGTTCGCCACGAAGAACAACCACGCATTCAATTAATTCGTAAATGTATAACTGTTCTGCATACGGCCAATGCTGAAAAATAAAGCTGTTTGCTGAGTCGACCGATATTGCCAATCAAAAACGATGTAGGTGAGGTTAAAAGAAGCGAGAGCCACCTATCTGACTTTCCCTACCTTACATAGGAAATTTGATTTTATCCGTCGTGTTTTGACTTTGATTATGTAAAATATAAACATGTCAGTTTGTCTGAACCGAAGGTAGTCTCTGTTGTCTGACTAGTTAGATCCATTGGTATTGGTGATCATCTCACGCGCACAAGTTTTATTTATGATATTACTGCGACCATAAGTTTTATAGCGTCTTTCTAATGTGTTACATAGAATTTAATTAAATTTCAAATAATGCGATATTTTAACATGTCAATACCTTTCTGAAATCTGCTTCGTTTAGCGTACCTTTTAATTAGTTGTGTTGGTACCATGTAGCGACTCGTCAAAAAATAGTGTTGGTATCATTTTCTGACTCGGCAACCATAGTGTTGGTAATACAAGTAAACAATCATTGATTGCTTGGGTGGTGGTAACATTTCTCTAAATCAAGTTTGTCAGTTGAAGTAAACACCATATCCCATTGTATTTAACTAGTCGGTGAATAACATAGCAAAATAGTGTGCGACTAGCCGTAGTTTTTCTATGTTGTTCAACGACTGGTTAAATGCAATGGCCAATACTGATGAGTCACCAATAAGCACGAAATAAATGATCATATGAAATTATACTTTGCTTTAACATTGCGTTTAGTTTAGTCGTTTGGTCATATTTGAACTAATTTGTTACTAGGTGCGCAACACCTAATACACAATTGCATAAAGCGTTAGTTAGATGAGATCCGCTGATCTGGTTAAAACCAATTTAATTTTCGAAATATATTTTGCTGAAATGAAGAGTACTGAAAGCCTTCAACAGAAAATATAAACGATTTAGTTATAAATGACATCAGCACTGAATAATAGTTTGATTTTTAAGCCGTAATATAAGCGAAAAATATTGGTCCACCATCGGAATTTTAGATAAGCTTATTTTTTAGTCTAGTTAACTATTATATTTTAATCAATTTGGTTAAAAGATTCGTAAAGTGGAGTGTTCTGATCGGTTTTCCGTCGTACTCTGACGATGATCATTGACGATCGTAACGCGTCAGTAAGTGTGACTGACGGTAGTTTCGCCATATTGTTTGACGACTGGTTAAATGCAATGGGATTAGTGCTTATCTCAAGCTCGCAAACTTGATTTAAAGCAAAATTTATTTTTTCGTCAATTGAATTTGAATTTGTAGATCCTTACTAACCTAAAAATGGCCAAGCAATACGATGATGTATCTGAGATAGAGAATAATAGAACAGTTTCCTGCACACGCATTTCAAAATAGTTAATCATTAAGTGTTGATCTACAAAAGAGTTTTTACCGTTTGTGTTGATGCAATTTGTTATTTTATAGAGAGTTAAATTTGGTTTAAAATGATGAAATTCATGTCAATGGTTGTCTTATGTCAGTAAATGACATTGTTGACATCTCTAACAGCGTCTATAAGTTACGTTTAGTAGCAGATCACTTACAAATAGTCACATGAATACACTGACTTTATTCTACTTTATAGTCTTTGTCGACAATTCGATGGTTGTCAATCAGTTGAACACGCGGAAGTAATCAGTCATTCAACTGAGCAACCATCGTTTCCAGGAATAAGTTACGAGGCGAGTCAGGAAAAATGCCTAAACCATGACAACCAAATGATGGTGGGTGAAAGAAGATCGTCGCAAAATGCATCTTGTGAAATGGCACAGTGTGTTGGCGAAATAAATTGTCAACATCATCAGCCGTGTATATCTTTTCCACAGCCTGAACACCAGTATCAATCTAACATAGGTGCATTTGGTAAGTTACCGTGGTTTCGATTTTTACTGCATGTTTATTCTAACCCGCATGCTACTTGTTCTTACAAAATCAAACTATTATTCTTGTAAATTAAATGAACATTGGCTGCGCGGTCGGTGATAGCATTTTATTGAATCATGGTTGCGATCCCGATATAATTAACTGTCCTATTATGTACATTCAATTTTCAGTATAAATTAAATATTGAATAGTGTGGAAAAGGAAATTTATCCTGTAGAACGAATTCTTCCTTATTGCGAACTCATCACGCGAACAGGGCTCGAACCTGGACACATCCGCTTCGGAATCTGTTGCTCTAAACATTGAGCCACACTGCCGCCTAATACACACAATTTCCTGTTATAAACTATCTAATGAACTTTGGTTAGACGTTTACTTAGGCGGGGCGTATATGGCACATATTTAGACCTAAACTTCAAACTAACCACCCAAAGCAGTCATTATAATACAGAAACGACGTTGCCTGGGGACGTGGTATTGAAAATGACATTTATATAATTAAATGAGCATTGGTTGCGTAGGCGGTGATAAAAATTATTTAAATCAATGTTACTATCTTGATATAAAAAAACTATCCTATTATGTAAATACTTTTGTCAGTATAAAGTAGGAATTTGAGAATGTAGTAGACCGCGGAGAATTGTAAACAGTACGCGAGGAGTTCTCAATAATACTTAATGGGACAGGTGCATATTCTAGTAGACGATTCATGCTGCATACAGATGACGATCATAAGTGGATATTGCTATGAACTCGCACTTATTGAAAACTGATGCGATCTTCCTCTATTCTTCTGGCCTGTTTCTTTTAATAAATAGTAACATTTTCCCCAATGGACGAAGAAAAAACAACCACTTTACTTATTCAATTAAATTTTAATTTCACATCTTAGTCTTGAATATCAAATCATGATATATTTTCGAAAGGCATAAATATCGGAAGATCAAAATTTTTAGAATAGAAGAGATCGAGTGTATAGTTGTGAAAGTAATAGTAGAAATGGAAATCCAACTACTTAAATGCTTAGCATCTAGCTCAATTCAGGCTCAACCTGAATTCTCATATTTCTGCTTACCTAGGTCTGGGTGTCATTTGTTAGACAGTAACCTTGCACATACTGCCAACCCTTTCCGGATTTTGCATTCAACAATTATCTTAAAGGCATCACCTTTGTAGAGAAGGGAGGCGAGAGGGATCCGCGATAGGTTTCGATATAATGCTGTTCATTAAGGGACGTAAATTCATCATTTGTTTTAAAACAGATTTAAATTGCAATGCTTGTCAACAAAAGTAATTTGTCGTTTAGGTTCTGTGCTCATTTACACAATGATAGATATTCGAGATCGATATTGACGTATGCATTATTTTGTATTCACAGAAGAGGCAAACGCGCCACATTATTTTAAAAAAACTCGAAATGTGCGAGTTTATGGCGTCTTCAATGTACTCTATAGTATACGAGAAACCGTGTCAACATTATTCGATTGTGCACCGGTCAGTTCTTTTTATATATTATCCAACTTCCGATCCCTTTAAAATGTAGAATTCTACATGCACAATATTTTACAGTTAAATACTGTTTGTTGCGATGAACTAATATATATGCAAGTATGTATTAGGTGTTGCGAACCTAGTAACAAATTTGTTCTGTTGTGACCAGAAGGATAAATCAAAGGCAGCATGAACGGAAAATATAATCTCATGTTAATAGGTTCGCAACACCTAAAACATACTTGCATATATATTAGCTCTTCGCAAAAAACAGTATTTAACTGTTATATGTTGAATTGATTGATGTCATGCTTACCGCGAAATGTGATAACTGATATCGATCAAGGCCAGAGTGTATGGATTTACTGGAGTAACAGGTGTTCAGAAATTGTTGTAATACTCAATTTCGGTGAACTTTAGCATAAATTGATATCCATCCGGTTGGTATCATGTACCGACTCGGTAACCATAGTGTTAGTACCATGTAACTTTTCGGTACAATAATGTTGGTATCGGTTACTAACACAATAGCCATAGTGTTAGTATCCTTTACAGACTCGGTATATATATTATATAGTGTGAGTTAGCGTTGAAGTCGCATTGTCGTAGACTTTATACGATGTTAGCTCACTATTGCAGGCTTTTACAAATTCTGTCTAGGAGATTGTACCGTCCTATTATTCCACATTGTTCTGACCAAATATATAGTGGTTAAAGGACGTAATACCGGCTCCTACTGATGAGTCGCCAGTAAGCACGAAACGAATGTGCATGAGATTATGCTTACCTTTCAGCTGCCTTTGGTTTATCCTTCTGGTCACAACAGAACTAATTTGTTAATAGGTTCGCAACACCTAAAACATACATGCATAATATTTGTTTCTAATAAATTTAAATTTTTACAGTGTGCACTGACTCATGTTAAACAACTTCGTTCGTGTTGTGCTTATATCAAATGTTGGTTGAAATGTGTCAGTACATGCATATAGTGACGGTACTTGATTTACAGAAATGCCCATTTTATGTCTCATCTGGTTAAAGGAAACAGGAGACCAGCCACTGCACTCGGTACTGGTGACGCCACGACGGCTAACACGTTGTATTCGATTAATCAGCCAGCTTGTCTGCCTCTGATGAATTCTACTGGGATCTCCCCATCGCATAGTCTATACGGAAATCATCCGCATTCACAGAATGTACCTCATGGTCATTCACAGCCTGTATTCCCGAACGATGCAAGCCAATGCTGTTTTCATCATAGCCCAAAAGATGGCTCTAATCAGCAAATTAACTCTCATTTAAATAGTCGATCCTGTTGTGCAAACAATAAGAAGACTACAAATCCTCAACGACAGCAACATCAGTCGAGTCAGCACCAGTGTTGTTGCCAAGGGGAAAGTGAACAAATCATGTTAAAACCCGGTTTTTCAAGTCAGTATCAGTGTCACGATCTAAACCAACATGCTTGCAACACACAATTTGAGTTGAAAACCTGCAGCCACAATGTCTCTGGAAATCTATCAGAGACAACTTCATTTAGTCCAACTTACGGAGAGAAAAAGAATTTTGTACAGGATGAAATTGATAGCCCGAGCATTCATCAGCAGCAGTATCATCAGCATCAACAACGTTATAAACAAGAACAACATTATCAACAACAACATCAACAACAACAACAACAAGAGGCAACTCTAAATTATTTGAACACATATGCAAATCAAAACCAACATAATTCAGGCAAAAGCCACATTAAAACTGTGCAGAATGAAAATCAGAACTGTCATCAGCAATTACACCATATGGGTAACCATAATCCTCATTCTAACTTTTACCACCTCCAACACCATACAAATCAACAACAAGCCAATGCCTTTTCGGGGAACAATTCAGGTGAACATATGAATAAAACGACAAACAACAGCACGAACACCAGTGCTAACCTCGTGAAGAACAACGTGACCACCATGTTGACAGACGGTACGAATGGAGGTTTCGTGTATCGCATGCCTCGTTCAGGTAGTGCTGGTGGCGGTGTTGGAGCAATCGGTTCTCTGAGTAACTGCGCAGCCAGTCATTCTCAGATATTTGGAGGTCATAATGGATTTTGTAGTCATGGAAATGGCCTGTCGAATATGTGTAGTGGACCGTGCACTGCACGTGCTGGACACGGCCTTGACGGTGCATCTGGTGGATCCGGTCCTGCCTCAGGCCAGAATACAATAACACGTCAGTCTACAAGGTAAGCTAAAACAGTTTTAGAAATAGCGACTTTGCTTTGTCTCGTGTCAATGTGTTTAATACCACGTTATATTCTTAGTATGTCTGGGTAATAAAAGAAAATAATCATTGATTGCGCGTGTGGTGGTAAGTATTTATTAAATCAAGTTTGCGAGCTTGAATTAACTTCCAATCCCATTGTATTTAACCAGTTGTCGAACAAATAACAAAACTACCGTCAGTCACACATACTGACGCGTTTCGACCTTCCATGATCGTCATCAGAGCACGATGGCAAACTGGCTAGCGCGGATCAAATCGCAATGCATATATATAGAATGCAAGATTGAATATGTGGATCTCATTTCTAGTAGTGTCGAATACAATGTACTTGTCTGGAAACGTCACGATCAATAACGTTTTGCAAGTTTTGCCACGTATATATAAGTAAAACAATTAAACAATCATTAGTTGCGCGGTTGGTGGTAAAATCTCTTTAAATCAATTTTGCGAGCTTCAAGTAAACACCAAACAACTGGTTAAAATACAATGGGATTGGTGTTTACTTCAAGCTCGCAAACTTGATTTAAAGAATTGTTACTACCATATGCTCAATCATTGCTTGTCTAATTTTGTTACCTATATCTATTTTGCGAAACCTGCAAAACGTTAATCATTATGATTGTATAGAAATTATTCAGCCGACATATGCAGTCAAGTACAATTTATGCGGGATTTGATCCTAGCTAGTCAGTTTACCATCGTACTCTTATATTTATTATGGACGGTCGAAACACGTCAAAACGTGTGAATGATGGTAGTTTTGATATGTTGCTCGACGCTGGTTAGATACAATGGGATTGGTGCTTATTTCCAGCTCGCAAACTTGATTTAAAAAATATTCTTTGTATATCCGATAAGTTAACCGATATTATGCATTGTTATCATGATTTACTGGACGTATTCAAGCCTAGTGGCGATTTTCTACATTAAATATGATTATTTTTCATACTGAAGCTCGTTGACTACTAATTCGTACACAACTAGCATTTAGCTGGTTTAGCCCATAAACCACCATTGGTGAGTTGTTTTTGGTAGAATTTAAAATTATGTCTACATAATTTTGCAACAAATTACTTGTAATTACGTTGTTAGATATAAACATTTCACTTACGATTTTAACGTAAAGTACGGTAAACTTTTACTGCCTTCTTATTTCATTATATTACGAACTTCATGTTATTAACGACGGAGGATGAAACACGCCAATCCGTCTAACTGTCAATAGTTTTACAACTAAGTTGTCGAAGTTATTTTAACTCCAGCAAGCGTGTTAGAAATAATCACCCGCCAAATCTAATTGTAGTTAACATGTTATCACATTGATTGCCATTTATAAAGGAACACGGACATCCCTATTGCAGGAACTGAAACTTCTTTGATGCTTCAATTGGCTTTCACGCTAGCTGTTATATAAGCATGTGCAGAAAATGCATGAATAAATGCAACCAGCTATAACTTCTTCTTTTTCATGGCTCAGCATTTAGGATCAGAAAACTGCACACGCCTGTTCGGAATTGGCCCTTCCAAGAGGCCATTTCGATTCAGATTTAGGGTTTAGGCGTTTTCGCATTCATTAATCCGGACTAAGTTTACTCCCTATATATTGATTTTTTCTAACAAACAACTTTTTATAATGTACATTTTTGGTATCAATTTGATTGATTTTAATCTAATTTTTATTCGAATCTACACAATGTTTTGTATTTCAATAAAAAATTCTAGCTTATTAATTTCGTATAAATTTCATCGAAAATTTTCTGCTTTATCCGTCTTTGATAATAGTTTTCTCGCTCGAGATCTTATTAGCCAGCATACTTCGCATCAATTAGCTGAAGAAAAAAATAATTATTCGCTGTGCAATTCTCATCTTCACCATCATCAGCATCATCACAAAGTACTTCAAAAGCTCGATCAACGTCAAAACTGCTGCTCACATTGCACATCTCCCCTAAAACCACCAGTTGATCAACATTATAGCAACGTTAATTATCAATATAAAACTCGAAAAAATATCACTAGTCCTCCAAACAGTGAACAGAGATTGATGTGTCACCAGCGTCAGCCATCTGATACATCTGCTAATGGTAGCTCTTCAGAGTCAGTAATTACTAACGCATCTGCAGACAATTCGAATGCGTCGTCTTTTGGTCATTACACCACGTCAAGTCGTCACCATATGACATCCTCCACTGAAATGGGTTCATGCTCACATCCAAACTCAAATATTTCAAGAATGCCAGTGTCCTCTCAAATGGGATCACGCAGAAATCTAAGCGGGTACGATTCATTTTATCATCAGCCCCAACAAAAGCAGGAGAATATTTCCAATTCTAAGCAGGTCAACTGTACACCGCTAGGCAGCAACTTATCCGGCATTTGCAGTTCAAATTCCTACATGCATCATCCGACAATACCAGCTACGCTCTTACCCCAGGCACAACAGGTGAATCAACAGCAGTGTTGTCGTTGTTTATCAGGAAAAACAAATCACTGTATTCATAACAATTTCACGAATGTTTCATCAAGTACATCATCTCCACCTCCCTTACCACCACCACCGACGGGCAAATATGTACGAACTGGTGGTTCTATTAGCGGTGTTATTACACCTAACGGATCAAGTGATCAACATTTAATATCCACAGAAAACCAATACCATGATACTCAAGCTCAAAACGAAAATTATTATAATCCTCAAATACATCGTACTCTTCAGTCGCCTCAACAGCAATGCAATGAACTTTCAAATACATGTTCTTCTAATAATGTTTCAAACATGGTTTGTCCCCACCATGAGCATAAACGTTTGCACGACTATTCGATTAATCGGCTTTCAATAAATTATAATCAGTGCAGCGGAAGTGCTGTGAGCAATGCAACGGGGCCAAACATAGGTAGTCCCTGTGTTTTGTCGAGCACGGTGCCGTCTAATTCCACGTGTTTGTCGCCTGCGACTACTGTGCCAACAATTGCATCATCAGCATCGCCATTATCCTCATCATCTTCGTGCGCTTTATCCTCATCGTCAATGAAACGAATGATGACCAACTCTCTGAGTGCTAATGACATAGCAGCCACCTATCGAATGATCACTGCAAATCATTGCCAACTGCACCACTATCCAAACCAACACACACAGCAGCCTCAGTTGGGCACGTGTGGTTCATTAGGTGCTGGCCACTTTGGTTTGTCTTCTGCGCATGCCAATGAGCTGTCAGACGCAATTGCATGTGGAGTTAATCAAATGTCGATGTCAGGCAGTGGGCATAACCTGAATTCCCTTTCAGCACGTAGCAGTAGCACAAACAACATGCCTTTAAACGCGAATTGTAAACTCATTAATAGTAGTGGTGAATATAGCGGTAGGCCACACGATAAAACGGTGTCCATATCTTTAAAAAACCAAGTTTCAAATCAAATGACGGATCAGGCTATGTTGCACTACCAGCAACAACACAAACAACAGCAAACAAGGCATTCTAGTCAACATCATTATCAAAAATATCATCATCCCTGCCCTGAGGCAAAGGACCAGACAGAGCACGTTGAAAGAAAGAAAAGAATATTTCCACCAGGAATGGAATTGGCAATGCCACAAGATTCGGCGCTTATTCTACCGGACCAAGCAGATTTCTACGTTCAAATAAGGGTAAATTGAACTAACAACTTTTGAGCCTTATCGAAAAGATTAAAAAACGATTAAAGATAGATTTCGGATTACTTTTAAGGAAATTATTTAATCACTTTCAAACGAAAACTGTTGTTTTTTCGGCGTACATGTCCAGTTTTAATCAACGGTTCATTTTTTGGCAATCTTAAGTTTTAAAATGTCAAAAATTCCGTATGACATCAGTTGACATGCCACGCCGTTCTTGATTAAATTACAATTAGGCTTACTCTTGAATGTAAAAAATTTTTACCTTCGATCAGTTTGGTTGGTCTTGTTTGTCGCACGCATAAATAAAGTGATCTTTCAAACGGTCAATCAAATTATTACAGTCAGTTAACAAATTTTGTTTGCATAGTTCTTGGACACAGTCATTTACAGGAGCATGAAGACTGTAATACAAATAAGTGCTATGCGAGACCATAATTTATTCTTTATATTGCGTATTCTTTGTTATAGCTATGACCAACGGCGTGAATATAACGCCTGACTGTCATTTCAAACTCATAGTCTTGACTTTGAAGCCACGTAGACCGCGCCCGAACAGAATTTCTTTGCATTTGCGCCAGCTGATCGTCCCGTATGATACAGAAAATTTGAGTATGAGACACAGAGATACGGTCTTGTGAATAAATATAACATCGAGGTGGAAATTAGTTCAAACTAATATGCTTTCAGACATAAATTCGATTGACAAAATCTTAATTAATTCATTTGGCTTATTTGCATATTATATAGCATACAATAGATGTTTATTTAAAGATTAATAATTTAAAAAATGAATATTTCCTATGTTGTGCGAACGGTTTATTACAAATGTATTAATGATTATTTAAAACTCGCGACCTTGATTTTAAAAAGTTGTTACCACCACCCGCGCACTTAATGCTTATTTAATAGTATAGCTTATATGTACGGTATAGTATCTTCAATATAATCGTAGACAGAGCATGCCAAAATTGATTATTCACAGCTCTTAACGGTGAACAATATTCGTGGGTATGCAGGCGCTGAATAAAAATTGATGCGGTCGGTAATATTTTCAGAACAGTACGACTTGTATCATATTTATTTAATATAATTGGTTATATTGTTATTACTTTATAATTATTAGTTCAGATAAAGTTTTCAGACGTGTTTTTCTGCACGGTTGTTTTAGTTAATGAGTTGATCTTTAAACATGGCTGGATACAGATAATAAAATATTTCATGAGGAAGCTTTGTATTTTCATTTTTGTGTTGTTATTTCTTAAGAAAAAACTTTTTTCATCATTGTTATGTTGCCATCTTTTACTCTTATTTGTAATTTTTTTTTTTTTTTTTTTTTTTTTTTTTTTTTTTTTTTTTTTTTTTTTTTTTTTTTTTTTTTTTTTTTTTTTTTTTTTTTTTTTTTTTTTTTTTTTTTTTTTTCAATTCATCCAGTAGACCGGTTTCGTCCTTATTATGAAGTCATCACATGCTGTCCAGAATTTGCCGCGGACAGGTGACGACGTGATGTTATGTTCCCAATATGGACGAAACCGGTCTACTGAATGAAGTGCAATACTTATTTTACACTGACAAATGTGTGTACATAATAGGTCAGGTGTTTATATCCAGATCGCAACCTTGATTAAATAATAATTATCACCGCCCGCGCAACCAATGTTTGCTGATTTATTATCATGTCTTATAATTTATTTTAGTAATTGTAATGCTAGTATAAATGCTATTATAAGTATTGGTATTGGTTGAATATTTTACGTTATTAATTTGGTTTATTGGTTATGCTGTAATTATAATTAATAAAAAAATATTAGTAGTAATACTATTACAAGTAGCACTAATAGTGGTAACAGTAGAATTAGTAGTAACATCAGTTGTAAATGTATTTCAGTAATAGTAATAGTAGCAGTAGTAATAACAGTATTATTAATCTTAATATTAATATTAAAATTATTATTATTATTAATAGTAGCAGTAGTAGTGGTTGTGAAAGTAGTGGTATTGATGTTAGTCGTAATAGTACTATTCGTAGTAACAATAGCAGTAACAGCAGTTTTAGTATTGTAAGTAATTGTGATAGTTGTAGGAGTGCTATAATTAGTGGTTATAGTAATAGAGGTAGAAATAGTTGCAGTTGTTCCTATCTTATCTTAATATAAGTAACAATAGTAGTATTTGTTGTAATGGTCATTAATATACATGAAAATTTTAGAATTTGCTTTCATTGTATTTTAATTTTAAACTTAATTAAAAGTTCTTCATTTCGTAAAACAAATTTTTTTCCTTTTAGCTTGTTATTGCCACATTCACAAAGGCACCATCCAAATCTTTGGATACCGTCGCCATTGAAGGACATGACATCGGAGCGTCAAGATTGGTTTGTGGACTTAAGAAAGCTTCAAATATCATTAAAATTTGGTATACAAGGTAAATTGAACCTTTTTTATATTTAAGGAATGCCATTCATAAGAAGTAAAGTCCATTTCACTTCGTTTTCGTAATTATGTTTTGGTTTTGAGTATGAATATTATACTTTTATCGGATTTCATTCGAGATAATCAGCATATTGCGTAAGATTTTATTGGTCCAGCCTGCAATCCAGCAAAGTTTATCAAAAATTCTACTATTTTTTAATTAAATCATGCTATATTTTGATAAAACGCTTTGCTTTGATATTAGTGGTTTCTATTTGTAACATAATGGTCATAGGAGTTTATGCATATTTCGCTCAGATTAGACTAAAGTTGTTGCACATATGAACAAAGAATAGACGTTGAGTGTCTACAGCAGAGTGCACTGCATGAGTTGGTAAATCTTTGCCACAGAATCCCTCGATGTTTAATGACAGCATGAGGCAGTCCACTGGGGAAATGATTTCTTGAATTAGGCATCGAAATTCGCAGTTTTCTTATTTTCTCTGATACTGTGGAGATGAGCACATGAAATAATGACAGCAAAAAGCAGAATTGAAAGGAGACGCATATTTTGTTTATCAAGTTCCAAACTTCAAGTTTCATCATAGCGTGACCGGAATGACTAATTAATACTCATTTGTTGTCAGGTAGCAAACTTTGCAAGACTATGGGCCCCCGTAAGCAATTATTGGTATTAAAATATTAAAAGCTTGAAATGTGGCATATTTACTTCGGACTCTGGGTCTCAGTCCGTGCTGTATAATACATGAAGTTTGAAATCATATACCAACTTATGTTTCCAGTCGTCAACTCTCTATTTTGATTATCTTAAGACCTTATATCCTAAATGGTCAACCTTACTCAGTCATTATGCATCAGGCATCTTTTTGAAATTTAATTGATTTGACTTTTAATGGAAGGATTTTAGACAGTACTTGACGAGTTCTTGCTAAGAACAAAACCGGTCAACCGGATGAATTGTATTTGCTACCTGATGCAGTGTTTTGTCTGTCAAGGCAACGAATTTTTAATATTAAATGCTAATTCTTTCTGGTAAATGGTGTTCCTTTCGTAAAGTGAGATCGAAAAGATTTATTTGAAATTGAGGTAAAAGAGACTTCAAACAGCTTCCAATTGAAGGAAGAGCTAACGAAAGGAATCAGTTTGTTTATGACTTTAAATTGTATGAAGTATATTACATGTGTGTCGCAGTAAATAAAGTCCCTAACTCTGGTGGAATTGTACCGTGTTTCGAGTACCCATAGGCAAATTCTGGACAGTACTTGTCAAGTCTCGTATGAGAACGAAACCAGTCTACGGGGCGAACTAAATTTTCTACCTGATGCAAAGCGTAGTTTAAACTGACGACGTGAATGTGGCCAAATATCTAGCCATTAATATTAAATTAAATAATTATAATTTCCCCATGTGACATTCAGTATGCTGTATAATAACACATTGTTTTTGAATTTTTATAACCTCAAGTGTTAGAATATTGCAAATACTATCCACCTGAAGGAAAGGCTAGCCAGAAACATAATTTGGTTGGTACGGATTGCGCCGTAGCTATGGTCTAATACTCCAATGAAAATATATCCCGTTTTGAGTCTCGTTTGCACCAAATTCTTGACAGTATATTACACGTTCCCAATAAGGACGAAATCGATATATTGAATGTATTGCCTTTTTCACTTGATGCAGTTTATAATTTATACCTCCAACATATATGTATAAATGTACAGATAGATTGAATAATGTGCGTCTTTTATTTAGTCGGAAATTGGTTATCATTTACAGAGGTCAAATCTCAGGAATGAAACATGTAATGGTAGCTTCAAAAAAGTTTCTTGTACTTATTTGGGCATATATGTATTTTCAACATGCATTTGAAATGTGCTCCGATTCGAGCCACGTCCGCGGCAAAATCCTGGATTATAATTCAGGAGTTCCCATTTTCATAGCAGGGTGCATCAATACTTCAGTTTGTTTTTTTTTTTTTTTTTTTTTTTTTTTTTTTTTTTTTTTTTTTTTTTTTTTTTTTTTTTTTTTTTTTTTTTTTTTTTTTTTTTTTTTTTTTTTTTTTTTTTTTTTTTTTTTTTTTTTTTTTTTTTTTTTGAAAGCAGATGAGAGGAAAGCAGAGGAGAGGAGAGGAGAGGAGACAAGACAAGAGGAGATGAGACTAGAGGAGAGGATAGGAAAGCAAACGAAAGGAGGAGATGAGAGGAGGAGACGAGAGGAGAGGAGAGGGGAGGAGAGGAGAGGAGGAGAGGAAGAGAGGAGGGGAGGAAAGAGAATGAGGAGAGGAGAGGAGAGAGAGGAGAGAGGCAGGAGCAGAGAGAGAGAAAAAGGAGAAGAGGAGAGAGGAGAGAAAGGATATAGAGATATATATAGAGGAGGAGAGGAGAGGAGAGAGAGCAGAGAGAGGAGAGGAGGCAGGTGAAGGAGGAGGGAGAGGAAGAGCAGGAGGAGAGAAGAGAGCAGGAGAGAGGAGGAGGGGAGAGGCAGAGAGGGAGAGGAGGCAGGAGGGGGAGAGAGGAGATGAGAGAGGAGGAGAGAGAGAGGGGAGGAGGAGAGAGAGAGGAAGGAGAGAGAGGGAGAGAAAGGGGAAGAGGAGGGAGGGAAGAAAGAGAGGAGGAGAGACTGAGAGGAGGAGAGACTGAGAGGAGAAGAGGAGAGAGGAGGAGAGACAGAGGAGAGAGGAGGAGAGACTGAGAGGAGAGAGGAGGAGAGACTGAGAGGAGAGAGGAGGAGAGAGGAGGAGAGGAGGAGAGACAGAGGAGAGAGGAGAGAGGATAGAGGAGGAGAGACTGAGAGGAGAGAGGAGGAGAGGAGAGAGGAGGAGAGACTGAGAGGAGAGAGGAGGAGAGACAGAGGAAAGAGGAGAAGAGGAGAGAGGAGGAGAGACTGAGAGGAAAGAGGAGAAGAGGAGAGAGGAGGAGAGACTGAGAGGAGGAGAGGAGAGAGGAGGAGAGACTGAGAGGAGAGAGGAGGAGAGGAGAGAGGAGGAGAGACTGAGAGGAAAGAGGAGAAGAGGAGATAGGAGGAGAGACTGAGAGGAGAGAGGAGGAGAGACAGAGGAAAGAGGAGAAGAGGAGAGAGGAGGAGAGAAGAGAGGAGGAGGAGAGGAGAGAGGAGGAGAGAGAGAGAGGAGAGAGAGGAGAGAGAGGAGAGAAGAAGAGAGGAGAGGAGAGAGAGGAAGAGAGAGAGGAGAGAGAGAGAGAGAGGAGAGAGAGGAGGAGAGGAGAGAGAAGGAGAGGAGGAGAGAGAGGAGAGAGAGGAGAGAGGAGGAGAGGAGGAGGAGAGAGGAGAGAGAGAGGAGAGGAGAGGAGGGGAGAGGAGAGGAGGAGGAGGAGGAGGAGAGGAGAGGAGAGGAGGAGAGAGAGGAGAGGAGAGAGGAGAGACGAGGAGAGAGAGGAGAGAGGAGAGGAAGGAGAGGAAGAGAGAGGAGGAGGAGGAGAGAGAGGAGAGAGAAGAGAGAGAGA
>JAQBSW010005818.1:0-53998 GCA_029291075.1 Eudiplozoon nipponicum | reverse complement strand
TCTGATCGTACTCCGTTCACGAACTAAATGTCGAGTTAGTGACCCCAAAATTCCAGCTAAACTTGGTATGAACCGACGATAGTAGCTAATCATGCCCAAAAATCTACGCAACTGGCGTATAGTTCTAGGTTCTGGCACATCCTTGATTGCTTGTACCTTGTCTTCCAAGGGCTTGATTCCATCCTTGGAAATTGTGTGTCCAAGATATTTTACGGTAGAGCAACCAATCCTACTCTTTTCTGGTTTCACTACCAATCCATAATGTTCCAGCTTAGACAAAACGATGTCCAAATGCTCCCGGTGTTCCTCCCTAGATTGACTATATATTGTAGGGGTACTTTTCGCTGTTGCTGGCATTTGGGCGTTTGAAGCATGACTTAGTTGGAGCCGTCGCTGTAAATACAATAGTTTGATTGCGCTCTACTGCGAAAGCAACGTGCTTCGAGCCATCAGACGTGGAGCGGCCAACAATCTGGGGTGCTCATCCTCTGCTGCCGCCGAGAAGGCTGACCCCACCCGTCTTCCGAACCTACCATGGGCGGATCCTCCTGAGTTGTTGAGGGTGACCGCGCCTATTTGAACGTCGCGTCTGTGCAGACGTTTCCTAGGCAATAACGTATGTAGTGGCCTTCATTGAAAGTGCTTGAATTTCTCAAAATCTAGCTGTTTATTAATTCCTTACTGGCTGTGAGTTCGACGAACCGGGGCACCATAATGTAGGGGTACTTTTCGCTGTTGCTATCTCGTTCCTGATTTTGTACCCCTACTACTTATCAATGGTTGCTATTATTACTACCCGAGCACCCAATCAGTCTGTTCCTTTTCAGATGGTTAATATTAGAAGGCCGAAGAAAGGTTTCATGTATATGTTACACACAATGTAGCACATAAATATAATTCACTGTTAATCCGAATTGAAGGAGTTGGTTGGCAATAATACAGATTTTTTAATGTAAAATTATATCTTAAACACTATTCACAGTTAGTCCAAATTGAATCCGTCTGTCTAGACGGCTGAAAAATAAGAGTGATTTATGTCTATAAAGTGAAATGTTTAGCACAATATCGTCTCGCAATGTAAACTGAATGGTCCGTCTTCTAGACGGCATTAAAGATTACATGATTTAAGTATGAGCCTAGTAAAATTGTTTATGTTCATAAATTCACTGACACAATAGTCCACCGCGTGATCCTCTCGGATCGCGCGCGGTTCTGTCTCTTTAATAAAAACACTATTAATTACAAATAAAATTGCAGTTCAAGAAATATCGATGAAAACTGCTTGAGACTAAAAGAGATTGTTCCTAAAATCACAGCTAAGAGAAATATTGTTTAAGGACAGAGTTAGAATATTTGACCTTAAAGAGCACAGCGTTTGTAAAAATCGACCTTCGTTGGGTTGTAACACGGAGCCGCGTGTTACATACACCCCCCCGACAGTGAAAATTAGTGCACAACGAAGGGGGCTAACCTTACAGGAAATGTTATTGCTCTTTCATGCCGTATAACGACTGATTTTGGTTCTGTCAACACTGATACTGGCTCCTCTATTTCTCGCGTTCTTGGACGGATGGTTAGGTCGAAGTGTTCGAGAAAGTCACGTCCAATGATGTTTCATGTCGTGTTGTCGATGATGAACGGATATTTGAAACATCATTTTGAGTTGGAGAACGAGATTGTGTGTACTCGTACCACTAAACGTCGCTATGTTGGAGCCATTCGCGCAGGTCAGACTGTTGGTGTCGACTGGGTGGGTTGGTTCGAGATAATTATGGCGTAGTGAGCTTACATCTGATCCAGTGTCTATGACAATTCATTCGCCAGATATTGCGTAACGGATGAGAAAGTATGTTGATAGTGGCAACCGTCGATGAGATTGATTGCTGGCATTTGGGCGTTTGAAGCATGACTTAGTTGGAGCCGTCACTGTAAATACAATAGTTTGATTGCGCTCTACTGCGAAAGCAACGTGCTTCGAGCCATCAGACGTGGAGCGGCCAACAATCTGGGGTGCTCAGCCTCTGCTGCCGCCGAGAAGGCTGACCCCACCCGTCTTCCGAACCTTCCATGGGCGGATCCTCCTGAGTTGTTGAGGGTGACCGCGCCCATTTGAACGCGCGCGGTTCTGTCTATTTTCTAAAAACACTATTAATTACAAATAAAATTGCAGTTCAAGAAATATCGATTGAAACTGCTTGAGACTAAAAGAGATTGTTCCTATAATCACAGCTAAGAGAAATATTGTTTAAGGACAGAGTTAGAATATTTGACCTTAAAGAGCACAGTGTTTGTAAAAATTGACCTTCGTTGGGTTGTAACACGGAGCCGCGTGTTACAGTTTAACTAAGTCTACCAATGGCCATCTTATACCAATTCCCAGTGCCAGTTTGAAAACTTTGCTTTAAGACAAAACCATGATTGGCGTGATGGTCCCGTCACTGACATCTAAGAAGATTAAACTTGTAGTGCTAAAATATTATAGTCAGAATTGGCTCTTCAGATATTCCGTTCACGCAAACTCAATAACGTCCTGAGTTTGCAACATCTCAAATTGAAATTAATGCTATTTTGGTGACGCTACGTCTATTAAGTAGTTCAAGCCCAACACAGCTCCTTTGCTTTTCATTGAAAACGCTCAATTCTCCCTTTCGTCCTACAAGATCTCAATTATGGAAGCCTCGACTGATGATGTACATTTGGTTTTCATCAACAAGATAACAGTCCACTTATCATACACGCTTGCGCTCCGGTTTTTCATATATGACTCGCTTTTCCTCCCTGGTCTAAACATCAAACCTCTTAATTATTTTCAGCGTTCCACATCAAATACAGATCATATAAACCAAAAATTAACTAGCTACTGATATTCTTTTATTCAAGCGAGCTATGCATGTGTCTACTTGTCGAAATTTGACTGTCACTTAGCCTACACAGCGATGATGGTTTCGTCATCAAATGTTATTCCTTTTCTTGAAGCAACAGAGATGGTGACCGTGGGTTGTTTTAGCTTTGTACATTTGGTCTTCATTCATGGATAAGCCCCTGACTATTTCAAACTCAATACGATTGGAATTACTTACTTTCAAGCTATTGCCATTTGATCAAATACTATCCGTCTATATTACCCATCGGCTCCCGATTCGTTCGATCATCAAAGACACAAATGACTCAAATCTTATCCACGATTTTTGCGCAACTTTCTGATCATCATATCAGTTAGGAAGACCTTAGTGTCTCTCGCATGCTACACTGCACGAATTATCACCAGAAAAGTATCCATAGCTACGGTTTTATGCTGGCAAACTGCTGAATCAGTCTGCATGTCCCTACTCATGTTAATAATCGATAAAAATATTTTTCTGAACAGACGCTCTTCTGGCACTAATTTAGATAAATTCCTTAGCCATTGTTAATTATCTGTGCTCAAAGAACAATGTTGCACTCTCCTCTTTCTTAATATCAACAATTGCTTTGATTCCGTTTTTTAGCGATTTAATTCGCCTTATATGGCGTATGTGGTATTGTCTTTAAGCCTATAATTTTCTATATCCGAAGCCAATCCATCACTGTAATAGTCAGCAATTATTATTTGAAATTAGTTATTATCTCTTCTGTCGTTCCACATGTTCCGAAAGTTATCCCTATTATTTTCAATCTATTACCCGTACAGGAAACTGATTCAAGCTGTTTAAATATGCCCATGATATGGTAGTAGTAGTCTTTAACTTCAAAGAAGATAGAATCAGACTACTTAAACCCATATTTGGTCGTCACAACATGTCGACCAAAAATCATTCGAAAAACGTGGTCGAATTTCTCATTAAAATTATGGAGAACAGAGGGATAATATGTCTCGTCATCTTGTACCAACCAACACCAAATTATCAAATTAATAGATCAAAACAAATTAAATCCGTGCAACGAGATACCCTAAGTTCTCTAAGTTCAGAAGACCCAGAATTATGCCTAGTTTGTCCAATTTGGAACCAAAGGATGTTGTTTTTAACCAATAAACTCAGATGCTATAAACAAGCGCATACAATCAATAAGTTTCCAGCATGCTATGTGTACGAAAGAGGGTATGAATGTTAAAATTTGTTGTTTATGTAGATATAAAATTATCTCAGCTCCTCCAACTGCAGATAGATAAAAAGGGAATAGGTCACTTTAGACATATTCATGGAAACGTTTGTCAAACAGGACAAGAATTGCATCCCTGAGCGTAAATACATATCCTAGTTCAACTCCAAAAGCAGCTTTAAAATGCCCCATGTAGCCGCGTGCTTGTTAGCAATCTCCAAGTTCTTCCTGAAATAACCCGTATACATCTAAAATATATTTGTTATACGGTTTTAATTAAGGTCAAACTCATTAAACTGGTCGAATTGTTAACTTTCGGTGTTGCCATATAGCAGAAAATGCCTACAGTGACTCTATTTTCTTGCAATGATATTCTTTATTTTATTTTTAAATGAGCCGACTGCATAGTGCAACTTTGATAAAACCTAATGTTTTGCAAGTCATATTTAACAGCAAATATTTTAAAGCGGTTTAAATTTCACATGCATTTTTGTACAATACTTTACTTTTTCTTTTCTACTTTATATTTTTTAATTTATGATTCTAATTTATTTTAATAAATTTGAATTCTGAAGTAAGAAGTCTATTCGTCGTATTTGTAATAAATATGACTGAAAAGAAGAACGCTGCTCTCTCCACAGAAGGTAATGCTAAAACTGTTCGAAGAAATTATATTTAATGTACTAAAATATTTGGTCTCAAGTTTTGTCTTAACAACAAGCAGCCTTTTTCTTATAATAATAATAATAATACATTTATTTGGCATCAAAGGCCAACTGGCCCGACCATTGAAATAACAAATCAAGGGTAGGATATGTGGAGGTGAATGGAATTGTGACTAGCAAAGTATTTAATAGCAGGGGGAGGGGTTGATGAAGGGAAAAGTTATCATTAACATCAAGATAGTTCAATCTGGTGAAAAAGCATTGCAAGTTATTAGAGAAATGACCCACTGCATGTGTTTGTGTCGCTTAATATGCACAGCATAAAACCGATTTATGTACAACTATAAGAATAGCTAAAAACCCGAAGCTTTTAAAAATCCGTAATGGGAAGGAATTTAATTATATTGAACTTCATGATGCTGTAATTAGTGATGCTTAAAGGTCCAACTCCGGCAATAAGTTAAGAACGTGGGCACACCTATTAATCGCGGGACTCCTACGGGTCGGGATAAGAATAAAAAAGTTTCATTTGAGTATATAGACTTGTGCTCTGATGGCATGTTACACAATGGTTCGGCATTGATTAAGAAGCTGCAATCATGATTAAGTTTTGAGCGAGTGTTGTGTTACACTATATTTTGCGTAAGTAAACTAACTCTTCGGATAAGTATATAAAGTTTGAGTTTTATAAATAAAACAGCATTGTTCACAATGATTAGAAGTCTAATGACCATATGCTTGGTAAGCGTGGTGGTTTCTCGATAGTCGGTGTCTCAATCAATTTTTCGCCTTCAGGAACTTTGACTGGTTAGCTGCACGTTTATCTGTTGACTAACACAGTGCTTATATTCAAATTCATAATGGTGGTTTAACCATTAATCTTTTTTGTAATCTGCTTTAGTGTACTGCTGGACAATACAGACTATATATGTTAAATTGTATTATGAATGATTAATTTACTATTGTCTATATATGACTAATAGTTGTATATATTTAAATATCAGTCTTTGTTTTATTTTATATACCTATCTGAGTCAATTGTTTTTCTTATTTTTAAAAATATTTTATAGTTAATTTGTTGTTTAAAAGTGAATTAGTAATTTCATTCTATTACAAATTTCTGGTCTATTTTGTGACTAATCAATTAACTAGAGATCATATTAAATAAGTTAGACTGAATATCTATTTTTACATTTGGTGTTATGTGTATTTATAATATAATTTATTTGGTATGAAGGGCTATTTATCCCCAAAATTCAATTAGTTCAAGATTTAAATCGAATATACAAATGTACCGGTTTGTATGGCGATGATTACCAGTTTTATATGATTCTTATTACGATTTGGACTGATGCATAATATGTATAAATACGTAAAATAAGCATGAACTTCGTTGCATATGAGTTTCTGAAAAAAACTAAGATTGCACAAAACAAGTTGATTGAAAAATAGAGGAAATTTTTATCATTGATCCGAGATATCTCAAGTGTATACCGTTCGGAGAGTGATGTTTTATGAGACAAAAATACTGTATAAATACACGGGAAACGTCCTCTTATTGAGGTACATAATTTTCTACCTCATATTCCTCCCAAGCACCTACAAATAAACAAAATGAATAATATCTATGAATTGTGTGAAGTGAGTGATCAATCAATTGCATGCATCCCCATTGAATGTGTGTTGATGCAGCTAGACTATAAGTGTTATTTAATGTAACGCTTGCTCTTATCATCAATTAGGAAAGTAACCATTAATGTCGACCTCACATTTTATTTACCAATATACGTGCGCATGTCAACGTACTTAGAACGATATATATATATATATTTATATATATATATATATATATATATATATATATATATATATATTCATTTGTAGATATTTCAGAATAATATGCGAAAGCAACGTTTCATTTTTTTGATAAAATTTCTTTTTCATTTTCCACATGATAAGAGTACTATGAATCAAACTATGCTCTATAACAGTGCCTCGAGCAGGATTTAATGTTGCGTAAATACATCGTTGTATATAGAAAGATATTTAGATTCATGTAATCGTATATATACCTTTGGCTATTTGTACATTGGGCTCATTCCATTTAAGTATTTAGACTTTTTCATATGGATAAATAATTGATTATCTTGTTCCTCGGCATTCTTCGCGATTGCTGACATCCAAAACGTGTCAATTCCTTCCCATAGTTTAACTTCTGAAAGATTCTCGGTCAAAACATTAGGGTATTAGATTAAGCAACAAGGGTCCCAAAAATTATTAAAATATTTTTTACCCATTTGTTTAAGAAACCAATGGATAATCTAAATATCGGAATGAAAATTTTAATTAAGCTTTTTCTTAGTTATCAACTGCACCGATAGCGAAGCCATCAGATTACTATATGTTGAGCAAAGTCTAGCTAACCAGAACAGCGAAAAGTGTTTGGAATACGTTGAAACTATTGACAGTTTTTTTTAAGTTAGACCAAAACATCCTGGAGGTTGTGTTTGGTTATATGTTGTGCCTCTGGAAATCTTTATCAGAGTGATTATATCATTATTATTTACAGCCTTAAAAAATCTAATAATAAATAAATGTTTCATTGCCATATTACCATAAGCTGGGATTAAAGAAGCACGGAAATTTTCTTGAATAATGCCAAAAATAATTTTATCACAAATTTTAGTGAGATTTATGAGAAAGAGGGTACTTAATTACTATGTGTATATTTATCCAATTAACACACACTGCTCTGTTACGAAGATGATTAGACACGAAATCTACAACACGGTCGCCACTGAGCTCACCTTGATGACATCGTGCAGGGTTTCCAACCAAGGATTGTGATGCACACGTGGACTCCATCTTGGTAGACAAGTGGGAACTACAATACTCAGTTTGGACGTAGTTGACTTTAACTGTTTCTGAAATTCCAAAATCTGTCTATTTTGTTTATTACGCAAATCTGACACTAGGTGAGGACATATTTCTATACTGGGCAATCGAATTGATGGCATACGCAAAACCTAACCGAGCCGACGTATTTGATAGGACCTTAATTGTTTTTATAAAGAGGAGCACTTGTTGGCCGATTCAAAAATACTGTAGTTCATGTGTGTGCTTGTTAATTCATCAAATGACAGTTTTTGGCCAACTTATAGCATAACTTATTTTTTATATTAAGTAATTGGAAAAAACGAGTATCCTTAAAATGTTATCTAAGCATATTATTTAAAATTCTTATTTAGTTTTGACGCGGGTTCCAACTTATAAGCAATATTATTCCTTGTTAGCCTATTTTATTGAGTGGCTGGCGACGAAAATTTCGAACCATTTTGTGACGATCGATTTGCATAGCGGCTGACATGTGCCAAAGAGTTTTGTTATTTGTAGAGTTTCGTTATTTGTAGAATTTGTAAATAA
This sequence comes from Eudiplozoon nipponicum, assembly GCA_029291075.1. Taxonomy (NCBI): domain Eukaryota; kingdom Metazoa; phylum Platyhelminthes; class Monogenea; order Mazocraeidea; family Diplozoidae; genus Eudiplozoon; species Eudiplozoon nipponicum. Next base: position 45,830 of record JAQBSW010005818.1, on the reverse strand, counting down.
GCTAGCAAGTTTCTTTTATAAGAAAACAAGCTGAGGCTCATTTAATATTTTCCGTCGTACGTTCTAGTTGCAGTTTGTGCGCTATGTGATTACAAGTAATTCAGAATAGGCGTGGGCGTCTATGATGATCCGTTGCTCAGTTGTATCGGCTTTGAGCTTATGGATATCCGATAAATTTACAGGCTTCGTTAAGCGCAATTTTATTCTGATTCTGACGGTCAGAAGACTGGTCTGATCCATTGATTAATCCAATGATCACTCGTCTTATACCCTGGCGCCATGGACAAAGGGCAACAATCGACAGATAATAAGAATGTTGCCAATTGGAGAACATTAATATGCCATCGTCCTATTTGTTCGGGTAACTTCGCTACGACTTTGCCTGCATGCTGCCTGGGGTTCTGAGATGTCGATTTCAGAATCAGGTTAAGGTTAGAGGCGGGACTGGAGAAATTGAACCTATTACCACAACTAATTTTATCAACAGCCAATCTACGCGCAGCTTCGCTTAGTTTGCAATCTTGATCTAGGTTGATATTTAAATAACCGACAATCACTGGAATGTCGAAATGTTGCTCATTTCTTGTGTGAATGTGTTAAGGTTTGGTGTCTATGTGGAGCCATGCATAAATCATCGAGATATTTAAGTTTTCTCTGTAACAATGGATAACGGAAAAACAAGTTCATACGTGGCTTGATCACTTTCGCATGATAATAAATGAATAATCGGTTTTTCCTGGGAACATTGATCGAATGAGACACTGTAGAGTGTTCAAATTAATTCTTGTCTCCAGAAGACTACCGATGCGACTATCGCATTTTTCAATTTACCAGTCATAAGATATCGACGAGATCAGGCAAAATCAATCACTTTCCGTAAAACCTACAGATAAATAACCCATGAGCTTAAGTGGTATGAATGGCTGCTGCAATTTTACAATATGAAACTTGGCATGTGTCCTGCTCAGGCACAGTAAATCTGATCTTTTCGAACCGATCAGTTCTAAAAGATCATTGTTAGTTCTCACTTCTCAATTGTTTCCACATATATTTTGGTATTCACTGCCGAGTACAGTCGTCGTACAGAATAAATATAAATTGATAACACTAGTGAACTGGCAAGAGATTAATTTTTTAAGAATAATAAGTTCAGGTAATTTTGCATAATTCGGTCACGCAAAATTTCAGACCACTGTTTGTTTTGCCATCGTAATAGAATCTATTAAAGTAACGCCATTCGTGTTAGCTGGAGATATCTGAGAAAGATAATTACACGTTCTGCTCGTCAGGCTACCGAGGCAAATCTGGTGGATAGATGTGGCCGCTGAAGGTTTGGCTTGACTATTTTGTGGTTGAGTACGAATTATTGACCCTTAATAGCCAAGATATTATCTATTTCTTTAAATCAAGTTTGCGAGCTTGAAGTTAACACCAATCTCATTGTATTTAACCATTCGTCGAACAACATAACAAAACTACCGCCAACCGCAACGCACTGTCATGTTGTTCGACGACTGGTTAAATGCAATGGGATTGGTGTTTAATTCAAGCTCGCAAACTTGATTTAAAGAATTGTTACCGCCACCCGCGCAATCACTTATTGTTGAAATATAATCGATTTGACTGAAGTTTATTAGACTCTGTCAGAAAATAGGATCTCGTAGGGATTCCTGGTAAATTCTTATATATTAAAATTTGTTCTTGACTAAATATGTGGGCCATCGTTGATGTGATATCGTGTTATTTTATATTATTTGCTTTATTCATTCTTATAGACTTATTTTTACTTATAATATTTCAACCAATACTTCCTCCAAGCAGTCAGCCTTTCATTACATTAGGACTTCGGTCGTAGAAAATTTAGGTATGACGTGAGTGTGCCTTAGGTAATGGAGCCAGCAACGTTATTAACTTTGTGGGTACTTTTTGGGTATAGATATCCTATTTCACTTGAAGGGTTGAATTAGGGTTTACTGCACGGTTAAAACTAGTTAAACGAGTAGAAACAAAATAAGAGAACCGTTAGAGATGAGTAGTTGAAATTTTTAGCTGTTGCAGGTATTTTGGCTACTGGCTCTTCAAAATAATTGTATTGTACATATGGTTTTTGCCGGCCTTGTTTGTAGGAATATCTAACGTTAGAAAATAATATGCGATCAAGTTTCCTTGGTACTCTTTACATAACTATGAATTAGAGAGTTATTAAAGACTGAAGCATTAATTTACTAATTTCGGTATTGCTTGTCTATCTGTTTTATCTACATACATTTTTATATTTACGACTAAAGCATAAGAATGAATTTTATTTTTTAGCGTGTCGCTTCTGCCTTTCAAATGTAGACGACCAAGAGCTTGGCGGATTCATTGATTCGGCAGGCATAAGAATACATCATCATTGCCTTGTAAGTGAAGAATTTTTTAAGCAACATTTTATTTATGGATAAAATTACATGCGATGAACACAGGTCACGCATACCGTTTATAAAGAAAGGTATTGATTTTTACGCACAACCATTTTTTTGCTTTATTTGTCATTTATGTCTTATCTGTATTTCAATATAATAAAAATTTGTTATTTAAAATAATATTTCCTCGTTAAAACTTTTTCCACTTTTTAAACTTGGAATCGAAATGAGATTGAGTGCTTGTTTCTTAAATATTTTTAATATATTTCGTTCACGTTTTGAAGTGTACTCAAATATACAAAATGGGGTTTAGGTTTACAGCAATTTGCAATATGTGTAAACATTATTTATAAATATTTTTATTGTAAGTAGAGTTTTATAAACTTGATAAGTGTAATTTTATTTCTATTTTACGTTTAATAAGCGTTCAAATTTGTTTTGTTTCGCTAGGTGTGAAAACAGAATTTTATAACTATCGGCATCGATGATTTGTAAATCTTCTTCATTTTTTCTTTAGAATATAGTTATCTTTCTGGTTTAGTGTATCGTTTTTTGAAGTTGATTTGTCTCTTTTGTATAATTAAACGAACATTGGTTGCGTGGGTGGTAATAACAATTATTATAATCAAGGTTGTGGTCTTGATATAAACACCTGACCCATTAATTACTTACTTATGTCAGTATAAACCAAGAATTTCATAGTGTAGAAAAGGCAATTCATCCAGTAGACCGGTTTCGTCCTTATTGGGAACTCATCATGTACTGGCCAGAATTTGCCGCGGACAGGACTCGAAACTGGGCACGTCTGCTTCGGAATCTGGTGCTCTAACCACCTAGTGCGGCATGATGGCTCAGTGGTTAGAGCAGTGGTTAGATATCAGTTAGTTTTTTAACGTAACGCATAGCTGTTATTGCTTTTAGATATTTGTAAAATATTTTACTATTCGATCGTATATTATTGATCTTTTGCATTTGTATTCTGTAGGTGATTTATGTGGTCTTACTGATGAAATAGCTGATCATTGTTTTACTTAAAAAGATGACCGATTATTTGGGAAAAGATTTCTATAAAATGTAAAGAGAGAATTCGGATATTGTTACCGAAAATTGTGCTTAACAAACCATAAGGCTCTGTGAGAAAAATGAGGAAACGTTAAACAATTGCACATCTTTTTTCGGCTCTGATTTAAAAATAAAAGTGAACGTTTTAATAACTGTACGTTTCGACTGAACGCCAAATAATCGAAACATCGACGCTTTCTACTAAGTTCTCTGTAAATAAGGACAAGAAAATTATATATATTTGGCGTTGATTACAGCTTAGATTAAAGCTCAAGCTGGGTGCTTAAGTGACTCAGTCTCACTTTGGTGGCAGATACACTTAAAGCTCAATTTGTAACGATAATTTTGAGAGACTGTTGGGAAGTTGTGCAGAACGTTGCTTATACTTTAGCGGCTCAAACGTCAGACGTTGTGTAAAGCACTGTGATTTATGGTGTTCTGCATTTGACACACAGCTGGTGAATCATATAAATCATATATCATTTAATTAAATATGACGTTCTTGCTTTTTGTAAAGCGTATTCCAAATCGAATAATGCACTCATCTCTTGTAAATTTTTACTAACATTTGCCGGAAATATAAATAGTAGTAAGCATAAAATACGTGTAAGCAAACTCTAACGACTGTCTTATGAACAAACATATGAAAACTTTCTTACGTCGAAATAGTTTGTTATGGCGGTAAAAATTCGGACGTAATGTGGTTGAATTTCCGTTTATCATAACACCGGTAATCTTGTGTCGCGTTGTAGGTTCCCGTTGACATATTCAATATGTCTCTGATAAGTATGTAGAGATTCTAAGAACTAAGCGCCAAATTCTTGCTATCTCAATTTTTAATAATACTGAGTTATTAGACGACAACTGATTATATATCCTTCTGCGAGCAATAGGCTCGAAAAAATTAATAGAAAGCGAAACAATAAATGTACGTAACAACAATCTTATAGTCAATAAAATGTTTTGATCCGTGTACTGAACACTTCAAAGAATTATTTTGGTGACTAGATCCTCCAAAGTATGCTTGTAAAAATGTCTGATTTCGAAGTGTAAAATGCAGATGCCTTTCTTAAAAGCATAACTGCTTCACTTATCAAAAATGTGCTAGTGACCTTATTTAGGAATGACTACGACGTTGAATAACCTCTTTTGTAATCTTTAAAAAACAATCATAATTAATGATGTAATCAGTGTGAAAAGGTGACTCCAGTAATATATTGTTTATTTGCTTCATTTAAATTACGCCTTCTCAGCGCATCACGTTATTCGTATACTAGAGATGAACAAGTTGGATCCTCGTCTGGACGAAGCTGTATCTATAATATGTTTCCGTTAGGAAATAACCTGAACTGCGACATGTAAACCCGTTTTTCTAGACTTTAAATATATTTTCTAATCAGCGGATTACGTAAGTTTCGATATTTTGACGAAAACTGATAAGTCCGCCAAATTTATAAATATGTTACTAACTATAAACCAAACATTTGAACTCGCGCCATGATTTACAATGTATTATCTCAAAGCCGTTTTATCTTTAGTGGAGTTTGGAAGGAATGCCCCCTTTTTTAATTCTGTAATGGATGCCTTTGTGGAATATGATTTTGATATTGTTTTTCTTTTTCAACAACCGGGGGTTCTGCCCAAGCCACCTTCAATTGATTAACTGTCCTACTTTTATTCTTAGGTAGAACATTTGAATCGTCTAAATGTAAGTTACTACGAAAAGATCATCCATCACTCACTTTAACCCTGCTACTACGGAATGAAGATCTGGCATGATCATTTAGCACGGTAACTGTCCCAATAAACCATGCTTTATATACATAACGAGATGAATACGAGATTTGAAAAAGCGTATTTTACTCATTCTCTGTGCAATGCGTATTTGTGCAGTTTTGTCATACACCAAGAAGACTTTGTCCTTTTGATTTGAAGATCGGCCACTACTGCTTGAGAAGAATAGTTCATATTCGCTTTCCTACAGCGAATAAGGAACTCTTAGATCCTCAAATAGGCGCTCATCGTTAGGTAAACAAATAAAGCTCCATCAATATCTGCAATTCAATTGCCGATAGAGCATTATTCTCTAGGTTGATGCAAGATTGGTATGAGAAAAAGGGTGGTCAGATTTTGCCTTGGAAGGTACGGCTGAAGACGACAACCATCAAATTTGGATGTATAGGCCAAGTTCGTCTACCAAGATTGTGCTCACGAGCACAGCTTCGTACTTGGCAGCAACTCCAACACGATATGATATATAAATATGATCATTGGCGATCTTGTTGCAGATAGTAGAAATATCTTCTGAAATTTTCTTATTTTGGCAGGTTTTGTATTGTTTATGAAATCAAAAAGGAAGCCGTATTATAGATTTGGCCTTAAGTATGTTGTTTGATTTGTTTCAAATTCTACTTCTCATTAATGGCAATATAATTATGAATTGTCCTCTCTTATTTCTTTATTTTCTCCTTAATGTGCGAAAATGAGGCATTGTTAATTAAACACTGATGTATTGCTGCCTGGAATGATGCTGATGCTACCAATAAAGGAGTTTATTTTAGTGCCCTTATTTTCCATGACAGCACATTATTAAATTAAGTACACTTCTGATTATGTGAGCTTTAAATAGTGCTCGATATATCAAAATTCTACCTGCACAAGAACCAAGTTTCGTATTTCTCTGATAGCTATTATCATTGGCCGTGCTAACATTTATGAGCCTTTTGTTAGCAAGGATGGTGATCATCAAATTAGACATGGACAGCTCGAAATTACTATAAATAATCCTTCAATATTATAATGAATTTGCATTTTGTTATTGTACGATGCCTATAATATTGATCATAATCAGCTTACAGCGATACATGAGCGTTTATAAAATTTTGATGTCGAGAAGTAGTAGCATATTTGAATACATGCAAAGTTGTCACAGATGTAAGGCAGTGGCACAGTTGCTCTCTTAACCATGCATACTATCAGGACAAGCGTCTTCAGTAATATCTGATAACCAACGTTAATTGCGTAGCGAAGGCGATTGCACTAATAGAAGAATAGACCTAGGCGATATCTGGTTCTACTAAAACGATTTTTCTGTGCAGTTAATGTTCATTAGCCTTGATCGGCATACTATTTATGTGAAGAAATGCTCATAATCTACACCAAGCTCTCTTATTGCAGGATTTCTCGAATAGGGATTATCCATTTTCACTGTGAATAAGTGACCTGATGTTCTCATATATATCACACACAAACATAAACTGATCAACCAGTAATGATTCAGTGTTGCATTGACTCGCACGCAGTTTAAGAAAGGATCGCTTTATTCGCAAAGTATTATTAGGTGCATAAGCGAAAGCAAACTTTTGTGCGCATCTGGTTTTAAGTCAATATTGTCACGTACTCATTTTACAGTAAATAAAGACTGATAACTTAGGTAAGGTGGGTTAGTGTCTGACGGCCTACATTTTCGACGGTACAATCCGTAAAAAGCCGTGCTCACCTGAACAAGTTCCTGTGATGAATAGAAGAAAGCGACTCTTAATGTTATCACTTTTCGTACTAGAACTGAACCCAGGTGAACATACGCACGTTAGAATTCAGCTGGCCTTGTCGTCATGTTATACACGGAGCTGCCTTATTTGGTCCTTGATGTATCCATTTATTCAGTACATACCGAGACCCTATGCGCCGTAGACTCACTTTGGAAGCCTAGTTTGTAATATAACTGTTTTGAGAGGAGACTAAATTTTCAAATATTGTACATATCGATTTCGCGTCAGTATTAGCAGCTATACACATATTCATTTTCCTGATAACACAAATACGTACACACACGCGCACATATATATATATATATTTATATCTGTATTATTGTATATATGTGTGCCAATGAAATTATAGTTCCTTTTTGTTTTACTATATTTTCCAGTTTACGGCTTGTGGTATTGCACAATCGAATACATCATCTGCATTTCAGCGACGAAATCCAGACAAATTTATTGAGGGATTCAGTGTGGCTGACATTCATGCAGAAATTCGGCGTGGTCGACTTCTACGCTGTTCTGTATGCCGTAAATTCGGTGCCTGTGTTGGATGTAGTGTGTCATCATGTTCATTCAAAGGACATCTTCCCTGTGTTTTCAAAGCATCGGGTCTAGCTATTCACATGGGCAATTTTCCAGTTTATTGTCGCAGTCATAAGCCTATTCAAGTAAATATGTATTCTATTTCAGATTAAATAATTTTATTCAATGCTTATTAGCTTTTAGCAACTAGATTGTTCAACAGAAACCAGTGCGTCTTATGTTAAAAATTTGTCTTTGTCAATTTTATTCATTCATGAGCTGTAAAAGAATACTAGGCCGCCCATTCCTAGTTTAGATGTATTGTTTAGTTTTCTTTCTCATAGATAATCAGTCAAAAACTGCAGATAAGAACTATATGCCCAGATGCCAGTGGCCAGTTTCCTTCAGCATTCGAAACCTGCTCTTCGCGTTTGGCACACTTGCCCTCATTCCGCCACTACCCAGTATTACGGCGTAGTTAGACCAAACTCGAGGTTTCACATCAAATGTAATGATATATATATATATATATATATATATATGTGTGTGTGTGTGTGTGTGTGTTTGTGAGGAGTACGTATATTAAAGGTCCACAAGATGTTCGATACGTCAATTCTTCTCGGTACATGTTGTGTATTTATTGTTTGTGAACTTTCAGGCGCGAATGTGAGGGAAGCGGCAGTCGAAATATTTCCCTAGAACATTAATAGGAAGTTAAAACTCGTTGAAGTTGTTAAAAGGGCAATAACACTGTATCCTGTTAACCCATTGAATTTTTGTGGATTCTGCTGGCGTATTGTGATCTCTTTATTGTCTGATGCTTAAAGTATTAATTGTTCTTCAGATTGGTGGCCTGTTAGGTATAAATAACTATCCATCATTGAAATTTTTATAGTTTAATTCAAATCATATTTATACTCTTTTGAAATTGATAGGATTTATGGTGTTCTGTATGTGTCCCAGATGACTTGTTAATTTTCAAAATATTTATCTCATTTAAATGAAGCATGAAGATACCATTGTTTTCATAAGTTATTTATTGTTTGCTCTAAAATTATTAAAGCATATGCAATCGATTGTTATTAGCAAAACAGATTTAGTCTCGATTACTTACATCATCATCATCGTTATTTCAGGCCATACAAGAGTCAGAAGGGACAAATGTTTCACTGAAATATAACCATATTGCCTAAGTTATTGCTAAAGCTCCCACTCTGTACAAACCTGTCGACTATGTCTAGATCTTCATTGAATTTAATGATGTCATGCTTACCGCGAAATTTGACAACTGATATCGATCAAGGTCAGAATGTATGGATTTACTGGAGTATCAGGTGTTAATAAATAGTTGTAATTCTCAATTTCGGTGTACTATAGCATACATTGATATCCATCATGTTAGTACCATGTACCTACTTGGAAACCATTGTTAGTGCCATGTACCTTTTCGGTACTATAATGTTGGTATCGGTTACTAACACAATAGTCATAGTGTTAATATACTTTACAGACTCGGTAAATATATTATATATATATATATATATATATATATATATATATATATATATATATATATATATATATATATATATATATATATATTATAGAGTGAGTTAGCGTTGAAGTCGCATTGTCGAGACTTTATGATGTTAGCTACTCTAATGCAGATTTACACATTCGTCTTGGAGATTGTATCGTCCTATTATCCCACATTCCTAACCCAAATATATAGTGGTTAAAGGACGTAATACCGGCTCCTACTGATGAGTCGCCAATAAGCACGAAAAGAATGTGCATGAGACTATAATTTCTGTTCATGCCGTCTTTGGTTTATCCATCTGGTCACAACTGAACTAATTTGTTACTAGGTTCGCAACACTTAATACATACTTGTATATATACATATATATTAGTTCTCCGCAACAAACAGTATTTAATTGTTACATATTGAATTTAATGATGTCATTGGCCTAGAACATTAAGAGGAAGTTCAATCTCGTTGAAGTTATTAAAAGGACAATAACACTGTTTTTGCTCTAAAATTATTAATGCACATGCAATCGAGTGTTATTAGCAAAACAGATTTCGTCTCAATTACCTACATCATCATCATTATGTGAGGCCACACAAAAGTCAAAAGTGACAAATGTTTCTCTGCCATATAAGCATATTGCCTAAGTTATTGATAGAGCTCCCAAGATGTGCAAACCGGTCGACCATGTCTAGATCTTCATTCTTCAGTCGCAACGTTGGAGTGAGTGGTGGGTGATCCTGGAACAGTATTTTACATTTAGAGGGTGCGAATTTCATACCGAAACGCTGAACAACGTCCGTTAATCTATTCAAGGTGGCCTGGGCAGCAACCTGATTGTCGAATAATAGTAAGATATCGTCCGTATAGTCAAAATCGACTAGTTTATCGCCCGGGAGAACTTCAACTCCAGCATCCGGAATGTGTGGGAGAGTGTTTTTCGTGATATCATCGATCACAAAATTAAACAAAGAGGAGAAAAGTGGACAACCTGGACGAACACCACTGCTGGTTGTAAAGTTATGCGTTAATTGGTTGTAGACCTTATCGCGACCAGAAGTATTTGTGTAGAGAGCTCATATAATATTAAAAAATTTTGTGGGCACCGTTTTTCGACAAAATATGGAATGAAAAATTGCGATCCACCGAATCAAATGCACCATTGAAGTCTAGAAAGACTGCTAGATGCTATCATGTATTAAATATTACTTATTTGGTAAAAAGTTATTTCAAATACGACCAGTGCTTATCACTTATTAGTGGGAGTTGTAACTTAACCCCAAACTTGACATATTTGGCTAAGAAATGTGCACTATTTGATATCCACAATGAAATATGTATCCAGAGTGATTTTTTCAACTTTAGATATTATCTGAACAATAATAAAATAGCAAAAAAATATGCACATTTGATAGTGTTTTCCGGGAAGAGGTGTGATCCTGATTATTGCTTGGTCATGTACCTCATCCACGGAATTTTCTCTATCGCTTTGCTCTGACTGACTGGCATATTTATTTAATGTCTTAAATGATCAAAGTTTATTTGCTGTTTCGATAATGTTAGCACGCATCCAAGAACCTAATAGTAGCTACGCTTAAATAGATGCATGCATAAATTCGGACACGCATTATAGATGCAAACGCATGCACAAACATACGAACATACTTGCATACATATATTCATAAACATAGATCCAGATTATTTTACTTATTTGATCATTCAAAAGAACATTGGTTTCGTGAGCGGTAATAAAAATTATTTAAATCAGGGTTGCCATCTTGATATAAACATCTGTCCAATTATATATATAAGTATAAATTAAGGATTTTATAATGTAAGAAAGCAATTCATCCAGTAGAACGGTTTCGTCCTTATTGGTAACTGTTCACTTACTGTCCACAATTTGCTGCTGACATGGCTCGAACCTAGGAGCGTGAGCTATGGGGTCCGTTACTTTAGATACCAAGCCACTTTGTCGCATACTACACAAAATTTTCAGTTATATACTAACTAATGCTTCTTGGTTGGTCTTTCCTTTAGGTGGAGCCTATATTTTATCTCTTTAGACCTAAAGTTACATCTAACTATTATCATCATATAACAAAAACCAGGCTACCTGGGTAAATGGTATTGAATTGGATATTTTTATAATCAAATGAACATTGCTTGTACTTACAGTGATTTTCGTAGAGCCTAGGCAGCATTAAGCAAGCCTCTACTTGCATAAGACGCATTGGTGGTATAGTGTGGTACGATCAAGTTCTAATATCGTGAATAATAATAATGTCTGGTTGTCGGATTGCTGGACTACTAATGCGGTTCAGCTATTGACTCGTGTGGTCTTTCTCAAACAGTGCTTCAACAAACGTAATTGAAATTAAATCAAAACGGATTTTCATCAAAGATTATCCGATTAGAGCCGGCAAGCTCGTTTTATTTGGTCTTTGCCTTGTGCTTCCTTTATTTTATTTGGGAATTGTTTGTTTTGGCCTTGGAAATTTTGTAGGTAATTTATTAAGCCTCTGTAGAATACAGGATAATCAACGAGAAACTTAACTTTAACACATTTGACTTTTTGCATAGACTGGCGAATCCAGTGTGTTGTGTAATTTGCCAGTCTGCTACGAGAAAGCTAATAAGTCCGAAAATCTGGGCAGAATTCGATTCTTCTTGTGTCACTAGGAATCCTAATTAGAAGACTCGTTGACGAAAAGTAGCAGAGCGCTGTTAAATACAATCCGATGCATAATATCAGAAATTTAAATAGATACCTTTTTCGATGCGTTTAGATTCAGACTCTAAAGGATGGATACTTGTTAATTGCAATTAATGGCTATACAGTATTATCAAATCAATGTCAAAGTCATTCGAAAAAAGGTTAGGAATACACCCGTGCAATAAATAGACGAAACTTGAAAATCAGCACTGCAGGTACCAAAATCCACTCCCTGGACATTGAGCTGCCTTTTCTGGTGCCCCTTAATCCAACTAATAACTTTTACATTAGATCGTGAAATGTGACGGATCTTTATCGGCAGCTAGACTGATGAATTGAACAGACGTGTTCTCGTATTTCGTTTCTTCTTTTGTGCTTCACAATTTTTCAATCTGGCTTTCCATACTAGGAGGGACGGTTCATTTCCCATTCGAATGCGAGAATGATTCAGCATTACTGTTATATTATTAAACAAACATTAGTGATAACAAAAACTATGATTAAGATTGCAATCTTGATATAAACACCTGACCCATTAAGTACATACGTGAGTCAGTATAAACTAAGAATTGTGTAATGTAGAAAAGATAATTCATCTAGTAGACCTGTTTCGTCCTTATTGAGAACTCATCATGTACTGGCCAGATTTTGCCGCGTACATGGCTCTAGCCTGAGCACGTCTGCTTCGGCATCTGGTGCTCTAACCACAGCCGCACTGCCGCACAAAATTGTATGTTGAGTGCGGCAGGGTTGCTCAGTATTTTAAAATCTTCATAAATGCCTATGCTTCTATTGATTTATCTTTTTCAGTCAATGGCGTACCCTACAACATCTGGATTGTGACGAACACTAAATGGGCGTCTGGGCGTTCTTTTAATGCGCACACACAACCGGAGGTTTCATGGTTATATGGCAATGAATCATTGAAATATGCTAATATAACGTTGCTATGATAATAGAGGGGAAATGTTTGAGTTGGACTAGGTTTTATCCAAGTCATAAAACCTGAGCATGCGGAAACGACATTGAAACTAAAAGGATGCACCCTTAACCGAAGTTACACTAGTACTCTAGCCAACTATCGAAATATACGCGAAATGGGTTGCGAAACTATAAAAAAGCTGACTATCCTAACCTCGCCATGATTTCAACCCTAAATTGGCTACATAAACGAACTTCATTTATTTCTTCGAATTAATATGCTGCGCCCATCGTCCGATTTTCTTAACTAAGCCAATTTCGACCTGGCGGCGCATGATATTAAAATTTGATTGTCCGGCAAATTTCATTCTAATTTTGAAATATGTTATGATGAAAATTCGACTTGTGTTCAAGTTTTTACGGCTTTCGAATCTGGCATTTGACATGTGTTTGTCATTACTCGAACTTTGCTAAATTATACTTTTGATGAGGTTTATTCACTACCTTCTGGAATGTCTAAAATGATTGTGGGCAGTTTGCTTTTTATATTGTTATTTATGGAGGCAATTAAGATGCGTCATACTTTTCCATAAATTGTGCACAGGAAGTGTTCCCCTTCCATAATATCTGATACTCAAGGCATCTAAAATGATCATTATAGATAATTTTGATTGAAAGCATATGATATTTATGGACGATGCCCTAACGTCACCAATAAGTAAGTCTATCTGGAATTCGTTAGGATAACATTTATTTTGATTTTGCTTATATTGCAGGACATAAATCATGCTTTACCTGCATTTGATGCGTTATATAAGTTGAATATATTTGCTATTCCACGTTATCCCACCTAATCGTAGATCATGACCAAATATTGCTTTCCGCGTTTAAAAAAAATTATGAGTCGATTTATTCGATCGATTTTGTTATTTTTGTAATTAGCTGGCCGCCAGAGGCATTGATCAAAAGCCAAACATGAATACTGATTAGTTTTGTCGGGCCGCTCGGCAAAGTTGTATTTGGTTAAAAACGCAGCTAGTTTTGGCTGCGGCATTGTTTTACCTTTTCGACTACAGATTTTATTTTTATGGATACCAAGGTAACTCCAAATCATGTCTTTAAACACCGAAAAGTTAGGCAAATAATCTCACGGCTAGACATCAATATTCTACATATCGTTAACCTGAACAAGCCACATCGTTCTCTCACTAACGTAAAAATAGCTTAGTGGTCATGCCTTGTGAATTCTGCTTTTAAGCAAAGGCTCTATATATATATATATATATATATATATATATATATATATATATATATATATATATATATATTTATTTATTTATTTATTTACGCATTTATGTATGTATGCATGTGTTGGTATGAATATATATATATTTTTTTTGCATAGATGCGTAGATGTATACTTACATAGTATATTTCTTATTAGGCAGAAAAACACAATAATAATAAAGTGGATAATGGCCATTTATTTGGAGACTACCGGCCTATTTTCCCATATTCCTCACCCAAATATATAGTGGGTAAAGGGGGTAATACCGGCTCCTACTGATGAGTCGCCAGTAAACACGAGATTATACTACTCGTTTATGCTATCTTTGGTGTATCCTTCTGGTCATAACTGAACTAATTTGTTACTAGGTGCGCAACACTTAATACACAATTGCATATATATTAGTTCTCCACCAAACAGTACCTAACTGTTATCATTTTATAATATTTCATTTACATCCTGGGTTTCCATTTGATTATATCGAATGAAATTCAAGGATTTATATGAATGAAAGATTGTAAAGTGACGCTTAGTTGTCTCGAAATAAATTACCATTACCCACTTTGTTTATAATGTTTTTTCTTCAAAATAAGAAATATGTTATGCAATATTCGAAGTCAATGGACATTATAAAGATATATATATATATATGTTTGTTTTATGTGTCTGTATAAGTCCTAAAATTTAATTTAGATTTTCTGCACACTAAAAACCTGTTTTGTTAGTTGCTATTTAGTTTTGTCTTCAGGTTGTCCGATTTATTTTTATATGGTAGAGAACGAAGACCATTTGATCCAACATTTAATATTTTTTCTGTGCTCATTTTTTATTCTTTTCCTTAAATCCTGTATGTTAATCCTGTGGTATATGTCCACATTAGTTGCCATCTTTCTAAACCACTTTTATTTAGCTTTCATATTTTAATTTCTTGAACTATGAAGGTTTGCTACGTTTGTAGGAATAAAAATGGGTGGTTGCGGCTGACTTTCCGCCCTCGAATACGCTATGTTGCCTTTCTGTTAGCTTCACAATAAAACTAGATACAGAGAGAAAGTAATTGCGCATCCCACACATAAAAGTGAATTTTACTGTTTTGGGGCAGTGATGCATCAGTGTTTTGTGCTGGTGTAACACTGTGTAGTAATCGTAAAACTTAGGCAATTCTTCAAATCAATTGTGCGAGCTTGAAGTAAGAACCAATCCCACTGTATTGAACCAGTCGTCAAACAGCATAACAAAACTACCGCCAGTCGCAACGCACTTAGGCAATGTTAATTTATTATTTCGTGAATCGAAATATCTTGAAAACTGTCGTTATTTGCAATTCTTCTTCGAAGCCAATGATTTCTCTGAACGACATTATTCTATCTTTTGTCAATGAATTCGCTTACTTGTGCTTTGTGAGTAAACTTGGCAGATCGGAGTATTCAGAAATTCATAGTTATGTTAGCATGGTCAATATTGTCCTAAATGAGTTATTCAAACCACACTGGAATCGTTATGTTTGCAACAAGCCCAAAGTCTTCAAAATATTAGGAATGCTGTTAGTACTGCTCTATTCTGTTGAGGCACAACATATGAACGGTTATAACCGCTTTTACATGCGATCGGTTTGATTTCTATAATTACCAGTCGTGTGCTAAAAAAGCATGAGTCAGAAGTGCAATTTCGGAATTGATCAGTCCTATCCGACCGCTCCTCGATGCGTCACCACCGTCTCTTGTGTATAAAGTTCGTTGTCTGCTTTGCCAGAATCATTTAACATGAAAGCCGCTTTCACATCCTTCTTGTCAAGCTGCTTTGTCAACTCCGGTAAATTCCATGCTAAATGTTCCTTGAATGAAGATTGATTTTGCGAACCTAGATTAATTGAAATTACCTGATCTGCGTTTTGACTAACATAGCTTTCATTGTTCCAGTAGTTTTCTTTTACCGAGATATTTCGGCTAAACTTATCGATAGCCTTCATCAGTCGCAATATACCTCACAAATTTAACAAACGAAACTTCTCTTTTAGTTGTGTTTGTTAAACTTGTGAGATATATTGCAACTGACGAAGGCTATCGATAATTTTAGCTGAAATATGCTGAAAAAAGGAAACTACTGGAACAATGAAAGCTGCGTTAGTCAAAACGCAGATCAGGTAAAAACTCCGGTAAATGGCTTAATACTTATAATAAGTAGAGAAGAAATTTCAGGTTCCGATATTATTATTTCAGATTTTCGTAATATGCTCAATGTGTATCGTACACTTGGTAATCAGGACACTTGCATAGAAGAAAATCTGCGCGAATCAAATTGCGAAGGCGGGAGATTTATTTCTCTGCTTACATATGTATGATTAAATGTTGTTGTCATTATTCGTATAAGCCTTGGTGTTGATGTGGCGAGAAATAGTTCTTAATTTCGGCTGCTTAATCACACTGCTTCGTACACAACAGCCAATAGACACTTGGATGGGCAAATGCAAACAAGAGTCTAGCGGCAATAGGGTACAATGGTAATTTTGGTTTATTCAAGTTCGTGTTAATCATAATTTGCGGATCTTGCTATATTATTTGTTAATTACCATTATTACTCGAATTTATTTTGTTTAAGGATCTCACGCCATGGATTGATGACAATGTAATTCCAGAATGCTGTATATGTCTTTTCAACATTGTCGATGATTCTGAAATTGGCATTGATGCAGCTGAGCTAAGAGAGCTTCAAAAGTCAGAGAAAGTTGCAACAGATAACACTGAAAATGTTTTAGAAAAGGTTGCAATTTCAGACCGTCGAAAAAGTATTGGAGACGTTTCTTTAAAGTAAGTCATTCTAGTGCTGCGGTTATGATAAACATTTTTTTCTGAAAAAGTTGATACCCGAAACTTAATAGCTATGCAGGCTATCCAATTTCTGTCGGAATTACTTTTTAATGAATTTAATTAAGCATGGCTATGTTTGTCTGCTACAACTCGGCCGTACACATACTCTTATGATGTGTCAACGAAGAAATAGATAAAAAGCGCCGGGGTTCTATATTTCATTTCAAATGCATAAATGCTTGGCAAAGCCTGATGTGATACCGCTAATCTTCTACAATGGTTTTGTTGAGAAGTGCCTTCTCATTTTCTTCTGTTGATGTCCTCGTGCTTTTAAACCTACATGACATAGTTTATATGTTCTATTGCCTTTAGATTTTGACACATAAACCATCATTCTCGTTAATAATTAATACTTCTTTATTTACACGCGTGCTTTCGTTATAATCATCCTCAACATCAATACATCAGAGTTTCAAATCTGATGCTTCTCTATGTTGTGTTTAACTAACTCAGCTACCCTGTTGCTCATAATGGAGTACAATTTGCAGCTAATTTATAGCTTTATTAAGCATTTAGAATTGAATATCACAAAACAGGATACGTTTTGCTAGAATATCTTATACAATTATTAAGGTAAATAATTCACATTCAATAGCATAATTATCCCAAAACCGTGTCAATTTAAGCAGATCATGTTATTTTATCAATGTCTTATTTATTAATAAGTAGAAAAGGAAACGAAACACTATTTTTGTGGTTTTATTTTTAACCTTGACACTCATATTAACTTAATAATCGATACAACGATCAAAATATACTAAATTGACCACTATTTCTAGCCTTCATCTGAAAACCGACAAGGATTTAAGTGCTAAGTAATTTTGCAGCAGTGTCTCACATTTTGAGGGTAAATTTCATATAGAAAATGTGTCCTAGGCCACACCTTTATCTTTGAATATAAAAAAACTATCGTATTGACATAATTAATCGAACAGTGGTTGCGCGGGTGGTGATAACAATTATTATAATCAAGGTTGCGGTCTTAATATAAACACCTGACCATTAATTACTTACATATGTCAGTATAAACTAAGAATTGTATAGTGTAGAAAAGGCAATTCATCCAGTAGACCGGTTTCGTCCTTATTGGGAAATCGTATTGGCACTCAAAGTCAATTTATCTACCAGGCGGAATGATATTTCTGCCGGAATCCTAAACATGTGCTTATACATACTGATAAGCATCATTAATTCAAGACATTAAAACACATCTTACGATGATGGTATGATGATAAGCAAGCCTTGTTGACTATCTATACTTGGTATTTCATACAGAGATAGGCTTGTGTTCGTTAAAAGTATGAAAAGCAAGAAATCTGTTTTGAAAATATTTTCTATATATAAATAAGTGTATAGCTTCTGTTATTAAACTATTGATGTTTCATGCTTTCACGCAAACAGTGGAAGGCTAGGGACCTTAATCTCCTTGAAGTAGCCTATAGAAAATTCCAGATACAGTTTGTCTAAACCCGTTTACTCTACTCGAAAACGTAGATTGTTGTTCATGATTTGTTGCATTAGTTTTTAACTTTAGATAATTTATTATCGAATCTCATTATTTTTTATATTGGTAAATTTAAGATCGAAAGAGAAATCAAGCAGATCATGTGGCCGTTTGACAACTGTACCAGATAAAATCAAGTCTACACCGCCTAAACTTGTGAAATCTAATGATTCGCCTAAAAATATACCGATTTGGCTGCAGCGCTATTTAATGTTAATGGCACATAAGTTGACTCTCAATAAAGGTTCATACCTGTACAGGTACACGACTTGTCTGGACAGATGGCGCCGAGAAGTTCTACATGGAGAATGTTGTCCACGGGCTTGGATGCATCGAAGCTGTGTAATTGGATATGCATCATCGGCTGGTCTACACCATGTAAAATGTCCATATTGCTCAAACCGTGACACTTTTTTAAGTACAATTCGTAGGTTTGGCGTTTATCTTCCAGATAGGTTAGTTTATTCATTTTACATACACTGCAGTTCTATTAAATTCGACATTCATAACAAGCAATGTGACAAATTTAATATTTAATTTTATTTATTTTTTCTTATTCTGAATAAATACATACATACATACATACATACATACATACATACATACATACATACATACATACATACATACATACATACATACATACATACATACATACATACATACATACATGCATGCATGCATACATACATAAATACAATTCTTTAAATCAAGTTTGCAAGCTTGAAGTAAACACCAATTCCATTGTATTTAACCAGTCGTCGAACAACATCACAAAACTACCGCCAGCCGCAGGCGGTAGTTTTGAAATTATGTATTCAGGCAGTACCCAAACTAATGCAATCGACATGCAATATTAATCGTCGAAGGTAATGACGCGTAGATCTTCGAAAGGTGTTTTGTTCGTAATTTTTTCTTTCAATTGGGCTTGAAAAAACGAAAGACAGCTTACTTAGACAAATAGGCAGGCGGTGCTAAAGTGGACAACATAATTTATCACAATCATCTGCAAAAACTTTAATGCATCTAAAAAGCTCGCATTATGCGATACGTCTTCTGTCACCAGGGTTCTTTGGTACACTAAATAGCTGACGACTAGCAACTCGATCTTAAACTTTGGGTTAGAAATAGGTGTAACGAAATGTTAAGGGCATTATGCTTCATAACGCACCGATCAGCCACTTCTTGAACTCAGTTAAGTCAACGAAACATCGGAAATAAAATTAAAAGAGCATTGTTTGTGCGGGAGGTGATAACAATTACTATAATCAAGGTTGCGATCTTGATATAAACACCTGATCCATTATGTGCATACATTTGGTAGTATAAAATAAGAATTTTATAGTGTAGAACTCTTCACACACTGGCTAGAATTTGCCGTGGACGGGGCTCATACCGCAGCTTGTCTGATTTGGAATCTGGTGCTCCAACGACTAAGCCACCCTGTCGCACACTGCACACAACTTTTAGTTGTATACTAGGCAATGTTTATTAGCAGGATGGCCCAGTAGTTTGAGCTCCAGATTCCGAAGCAGACGTGCCTAGGTTCGAGCCCTGTCCCGGAAAATTCTTGCCAGTACATAATGAGTTACCAATTTGGACGAAACCGGTCTACTGGATAAATTCAAGTATGTATTAGGTGTTGCGAACCTAGTGACAAATTAGTTCAGTTGTGACCAGAAGAATAAACCAAAGACAGCATGAATGGAAAGTATAATCTCATGCACATTCGTTTCGTGCTTACTGGCGACTCATCAGTAGAAGCCGGTATTACGCCCTTTAACCACTATATATTTGGTACAATCTCCTAGACGAATGTGTAAACCTGCAATAGTGAAGCTAACATCATCTAAAGTCAACGACAATGCGACTTCAACGCTAACTCACACTATATAATATATATACCGAGTCTGTATAGGATACTAACACTATGGCTATTGTGTTAGTAACCGATGCCAACATTATTGTACCGAAAAGGTACATAGTACTAACACTATGGTTACCGAGTCGGTACATGATACCAAGCTGATACCTGTTACTCCAGTTAATCCATACACTCTGGCCTTGATCGATATCAGCTATCAAATTTCGCGGTAAGCATGACATCATTCAATTCAATACATTTCCGTTAAATACTGTTTGTTGCGAAGACCTAATATATATGCAAGTATGTATTAGGTGTTGCGAACCTAGTGACAAATTAGATAAATTGCCTTTTCTACACTATACAATTTTTGTATATATTGACAAACCTATGTAATTAATGGATCATGTGTTTATATCAAGATCGCAACCTTGATTATAGTTATCATCGATAGTATATTTGATATCAGCAAGCCAGGTGCCAATACTATTCTGGTGAAAGATGCGGTAGGCTTAACAAAGACAACATAATTGAACAAAGTCGGACCAATAACACATAACTGGCAAACGTTGGAGCAATTCGCAAAATATTTAGAAAGGACATTGCTGGTGCTCAGACATTCCGATGTGTCATATCAAATTTATTCTCGAGATGCAGTCATTAAGCATTGCTTTCCGTAGAATATTTGAGATTCAGACTCGAGGCCGACTGAGTAGCCTAAAAATTAAGCTATATTGTGTGGCTGATGTGAGTAGTGCAAATCGTAAGTGCAATTGAGTATATGAATTTGCTTCATTCAGCCATTTCTCACTCGAAATCCTGCCAAGTTGTTCTTGTGCGCTACGCTAGCTCTGTTTCGGAATATGTTAGTAGTGACCACCTAGATCTGCTGATTGAGCTAAAGGGGCACCTGTTATACACGCGTCTATTAATGGACGACTATCGTCTTCTTAATTATATGTTGTCGGTCTAAACTAAACTTAATTACATGGTCCTATTCGCATGGTTCATATCTCTTGGCTTTGTGGCAAGACGCTAAGTATTGTACTAGAAAATTGAGTTCGATGTGACCGTGGTAAATTCAATTATACGATTCGAGGGCTGGATCGCGTCACAGATTTTTCAGCCTTTCTTGTGTGGTCTCACACTATTTGGTGTTGAAATCATCGCCAATCCTTAGGACTTTTAAGCACCGCGCAATACCCGAGTATAAATTCGATAGATTTACAAAATAGCCTGTTGTCTTTCGCATAATAGTAAATAACTAGCGCGGTTATATGTACGACATTCAGAAATAGTTTCCCTACTCAAGAACTAGCATATGCCGAACGGGGTATGAAAGTCCTTTACTCGTGTGCCAGTTCCGAGTGAAATACTGTTTTTCGAAAAAAATAGTCTCGTCAAGTAAAACCATGTGTACACCGCGCTTGTTCTATTCGTTTTCCATAAATAACTATCTAGCTCGCGAGGATAAATGAAAATATTCCTCGGGAACATCAATGACCAATTAAAGTTCACTACGCATATTCTGTGCAAATGGGTATTGTTAATCGCCTTCTTTTCTTACTCAATCTCAATCATCTTATCACCGATTATATGATTACTACCGTTGTAACAGAGAGGAGCTTAAATCGCAGCATTCTACGCAAAGTTTATTATGTATGTATGCATGTATATATATACGAATTTATGCATGGATTTTTGTATATATATCCCTTGCTATGAAGTTTACATCTCGTATGATCTAAGGCAAAAACAAATCTAAGATAGTAATTATGACAAATTTATGTCTATAATTGTGTGTCTGATTGGAGACATTAATGAGTTTTTTGACTGATTTCTGGGTAACGGCAAGTTTTCGGCTTCTATTGGGCTCTACAAACGTAAGAGCCTTTCGCAAATCATACGCACTAATCTGGAATAAACTGTATATTTCAGTAAACACATAATTACTGGTGTTCGAGTGAAATATTTTGTTTTTCATATTTTAGAATTCTGACACATGAAATTTGAGTGACTGGATGGCTTTGTAAGTCATTGTATTTGTTAGTTCTTCATTAGATAATTGCCAGCTTGGCCTCAGAAATCTATGAACGAGAGAAAAATTTACGAGATGAAATGTTTTGTCTGGTCGTTCGTTTTTATGCTAAATCAGTGCCCTGTCTACATTAGTGATGGCCTTGACACCATTTTATAGGCACACTAACACATACTACTCATAAGAATATTAAGACACCGGCGAATGGCTAGCAAAGCGGACGAGGACAAATGACAATCTCGTAATCGAGTTTGGTCATTTGATCAAGTCGGATTTATTCTCACTGACCAGGGACAGTTAAATAAGCGAAAAACTGTTGAAGTATAGCGAAAAACTCGAATCCAATGCAAAGAGCTAGTGAATTTTAGGAGACGTTATCCCCTTGTCTCTGTTGATATGCAATGTTTTTTTCTGTTACGTGCTTGTGCAGCTTACTTTATCGAATGCTTTTAGATGTTTTGTTAAGTATGCATTAAATGCGTTTTCTTGAACCGGCGAAATCATGATACCTCGTCACAATATCAATAATTTACTATTAGAAATATATTGAGAATATGCCACGATTAGAGGTGGTAATCCGAAATAACTTATGAAATTTACTTTTATAGAGATGCTGCCTGGGAGTTGGAGCCCGGCGCTTTTGATGACATGAATGATTCAGCTGAGGTTGCACCACGATCTTCCATTCAAAATGACAACGAAAATCCAGAGCAAGAACAAGCCTTGTCAAATTTATCCTCACTTTCAACTCAGCCCACGATTCCTATTGATTCAAATCTTACGGTCAAACAGAATTCAAATGAAAATCAGAGAGTAACTAGACGTCGTTCAGTAAATGGACGTATCACAACGGACGAAATTAAGAAAGATGAAGAATTGAATGTTACGGCCAGACGAAGTCATGTCGGAAATTCAGCGAAGCGCATTAAAAACCGTTGTATGAAATATACTGATAGTTCCCCGACCCGACGGCGAAACTTTGACGAATTAAATGTCCTGGACTTGGAGGAGGAAAAAAAATGTTTTACTAATGAAAATGATGATCCTGGAAGGAATTTTCGATGTCGGGGAAATCAGCCGATGCTAAGGGAAGTAAAGGTAAGTTGGTAGAAATCAACGCCTGTTTAACCATCACAAATTTCTCCATCATCCTATGGCCGATTCGCCCTCCTAGTCTAACTTCTATACTACATGTCAATTCTTCTACCGTAGGTACGGGTAACTCAGGAATGCTAGAACTAACTGCACAAGTCGCACACAGAAGACATGGCAAATAGAAAGCGACTTTAGTAGGCACTGAAAATATAAAATTATATCTCAAAGCGAAATAGATAAAATAATTAGCCGTTTCTAAATTAATTTCTGTGGGCTTTCTAAAAGAAAAGCAGAAAATGATGATAATTAACCAGTCAATCACTTAGTCGGATACTGTTTGTGGCGGAGAACTAATATATGTGCAATTGTGTATTAGGTGTTGTGCACCAAATAACAAATTAGTTCAAATATGAACAAAAAGGATAAACCAAAGTCAACAAGAACGGAAAGTAAAATATCGTGAACATTCGTTTTGCGCTTACTGGCGTCTCTTCAGTAGGAGCCGGTATTATGCCCTTTAAAATATATAGTGGGTAAAGGGCGTAATACCGGCTCCTACTGATGAGTCGCCAGTAAGCACGAAACGAATGTGCACGAGATTTTTTTCCGTTCATGCTTTCTTTGGTTTATTCTTCTGGTCACAACTGACCTAATTTATTATTAGGTGCGCAACAACGAATGCACAATTGCATTCACTTAGTCTGTTATATATTTGTCTGTTATATATTTGTCTGTTAACTCTTTCTAGCTTCATTATTGCTACTACAAAGCTTATAGGTATTTTGCACTGAATCACTAGCTATGCTTTTAGGAGATTCTGCTTAATCAGGAACTTTAGCGTTACTTTATATTTGATTGCTTTTTTTGCCATACAAATACCTAGTAATTTGCATGCATAGTATCTTTCGAATCCTGCTAGAAATGTTTTGTTACATGTTTAGGAAATAGTTCTCACGACCAATCGCTCAGTATGCTCTTCCAAGCCAAACGGACAATATATTCTTCAAGTATGTATTAGGTTTTGCGAACCTAGTAACAAATTAGTTCAGTTGTGACCAGAAGACTAAACCAAAGACAGCATGAACGAACAGTATAATCTCATGTGCACATTCGTTTCGTGCTTACTGGCGATTCATCAGTAGGTGCCGGTACTACGCCCTTTAACCACAATATATATATATATATATATATATATATATATATATATATATATATATTTGGGTGAGGAATGTGGGATAATAGGACGGTACAAACAGTATTCAACTGTAATATATTCTTCAAACCGTCTGATTGTAAAGGACTATTTTTTTTTCTTTTCAGTGACAAATCATTGCGCTTTACTTCATTCACTCGGTGGATAGAATTTTTAATGCTGAAAATTGTTAGTTCTTGGAAAAGTAAGGAGAGTGTTATGTGGTTACGTTTGTTCCATAAAACGACAGTGAAAACCTAAATGATTCGGTGTTCGGAATTTCGCCTTGCCTTAATTTTGTGCCTATCTTGTGTTATTTTTAAGTTTCTATGGCCTCATTTCTGTGTATTTTCTAGGTTGATTTTTCTGTCTAGGCCACGTCATTATTCTCCTCCTGAGTTTACTCTAAATTGTTAGCTTTGCGTTTACTATCATGGTTATGCGACGATAAAGTATGTTTATAGATACTCCTGTGTTTCTGTTCGTGATTAGAATGATGATGATGATGAAGATGACGATGATGGGGATAATGATAATATTAGCACCACAATATGAGGTATTATTTTTTACTAGTATTTTGTTAGTAGACGGCATCAGGTATCTGTTTTTTCTTGAGTGTGGAAATTCAAATGCCTTAATTTCGTCTCTGTAGGAGCTCATTTTAGCAGGGCAGCTGGAAAAAGATCAGAGCTTAGAAATAGATTTTAATAATAGGTGAGTGTGAACGCTGTCTCAAATAGTATATTTACTCATTCAAAAAGTATTGTTTATTGTTTATAGCATCTCTTCCAATGCCAAAAGTTAAACGAGTTTTACTCATTAGAAAGGCTTTAGGATATATAGGAATGTTCCAAGGGTGTTAATTCGTTAATTATACATTTTTATGGAAATTACACAATGAATTTTTATAAGGAAAAATCTTTCTTTATGATTTTCGAACATTGACCCATATCAATTCGACTTTAATTGAATTTAGGTGTGATGAACACGTTCGAAGGCCTTTACGTGCAATGAAAAAGTTATGGCCTGATTTTAAGGTCGGATGACTATATTTTTGCACATATTCAACTTTTCTATGGTGAAAAGGTGTGTGCTGCAGAATTCATAAATCGTAGTAGTTTTTCCTTTGACTTCAATATCGTAAAAAGAATTAGGTTTGGACGAGCGCTATAACTTGTCGTTGGATTTTAGTATAGATCGCTCGATGCCTTCATTTTTTATGAAAAATCGCGTCCCGTAGAATCATATTTTGTCAAAGTTAAGAGCTCGATCCCATTATGACGGCATTTCTTATCAGTTCCGACTGAGTGCTATTTTATAGCCCACACTCAACTACAAATTCCGCGATTATTCGATAGGGAATCATCGATTTTGTCATCATCATCATCATCATCATCATAACTCATAGTATTACAAAACGAAGCACTGCATAATGTCGAAAGGACAATTCATCTAATAGATCGATTTCATCCTTATCTAGAACTCATCACGTACTGTCCAGAATTTGCCGCGGACAGGGCTCGAACCTGGGCTTATCTTCGAGCCACTGAGCCACTCTGCGAGGTAGCTCAAAAATCGTTTGTAACTTTACTGCCATATAAACACGATAAAAAATAAAATTAAGAAAAAACAGGTAGTAAAAAGTTAATAAGGAAATAATAACAGATAAAAACTAATTTAGACAAAAATTATTAGAGGAGTGCTATATGAGGGTGAGGATCTAATAAATTTTAGGCAACCTAGAACTTAATATCACACCATTAGGGTTAAATAAGAGAGGTAAAATGGATAGTACAGCCTCCTTGCGGTTTTCACTTTATTGCCTCATAAAGCAAGAACAAACCGCGCAGCTTAATTCTAATAGAGATTTGTACCAAGATCGCCCCTGAGCTCGACTCGATGTTATATTGCGCAGTTTCGAGCCAATAGATACGATGCGCATATGAACTTATTTTGGAATATGAGCTGATTCTTTAATAACCAATTAGTTTCTGTCATGTCAAAATCTATCTACCTTGTGTCTAACGACACTGTGGTTAAATGAGAGAATAACGCTGTACCGGGAAATTGGGTTGAAGGCATACGCAAAACGTGACCGAGCCAATGCAACTGATGGAGCCTTTTTTGTTTGTCTAACGCAGAGCAGTTATTGGCCGATCCGAAAATATGTCTACGGATGTCAGCGTTTGTTATTCATCGTTGGTAAACTATGTGTTAGGCTTCTAATTCATTGGTGGGAAAATGATTGTCATCACTAGTGTCACTGGCGAACAATTAAACTCTATTTGTGAAGGTTGGTAGAAACTTACCCTAGCTTTCGCGATTCTCATTATCACCTCATCTCATATTTCCTGAGATATTGATACAAATACCAAGAAATTCTAATCTATCAACTAAGTTCAGATTTTCATTTAGCAGTTGCCGAAATGAACTCAGTGGTTGGTTTTCTTCCATTGCGAGGGTACGAATTTCATACTGTAAGACAAAATAACGACTACAAATCTGTTCTACGTGGTTCGGGCAGGGACTTGATTGTCTGGAGAACTTTCACACAAGCATCCTGAACATTTTAAAGTTTTTTTGCAAAACTGCTTTTAGAAGGTAAAACAGAAATTTGGAAAGTAAACATCCTTGATGAACACCACTGTTGGTGGTAAAGTTATGCGTTAGTTCGTTGTAGATCGTAACGCAACCAAAAGTGTTTTTAGGGGTGTTTAATATTTACAAAATTATTTGCATAACACTTGTCGACGGAGTATCGAATAGAACATTGCGATTCACTAAGTCATATAAACCCCTTAAATTCTAGACCAGTGGATATTTTGAGACGATGTCATTCATATAGCTGGTTAAGTACTAGCCTTAACTTTAAAATATTTGCTATAAAATTTTGTTCTGACCGGAGTCCTGCTTGTTCAACTCTGGTATGTGAACCACGCGATACGGCGTAAAATAATCGAAACAAATAACTCAGATACAACTGGAGTCCAGCTTATTCCATGATGGTTATCGCATGAATTACAATCGATTTTTGACAATTGGAATTATGATCGATGTACTAAAAGAAATACGTTTGGTTTCTTCATTTCATATAGTACTAGAAGTTTAGTTAACGCCCTAGAAATTATGATGCCATCTTCTTAAATAAGCTCAGAAGCAAATTATCAGAGTCTGCAGCATTTCAAACTTAAGACGTAGAACGGCATTCCATATTTCGAACTCTGATGATTGCCTGCAATAAGTGTTCCACTCTGTTAAAACAGATACACTTTCGGGGATCAGAACTGACGCACATGCCCGAGAAACTTGTTCTTTGAAGTTGTCAACCCATCTATCAAGACGTCACATTTTATCAGTTAGAAGGTTTATGTTACTCAAATTTAGGACAAACAAATGGTATTATGAAATGCGAATGCTTCTGCCATCGCTTTGGCCTTTCTGGTCCGAAAGGATTGAAGATCGAATTTTATGCTCTTTAATTTAGTGTCTTATAACCCTATACGTATTACTACAAGTCGAGCTACCAGGAATTTAGCGCCTATTTTCTTGTATCTCCTTTGATTTTTAGATCCAATGACTGTTTCTACGACAGCCTACTATGCCGCATACCGTAGTACCGGCATCACGCATTCTGAATCTTATCTATGTCTACAGTACGATAGAATTCTCGCCATGAAGACCAGTCAACTTTGATTTTAGAATATCCTATTTTGTTGGAAATCGGTTTGAGCATATGCAGATACGATGCACATGTAAAAGTGATTTAGGCTTTTGGTAATGATTTTAGTAGATGCCTTGAAGCGTACCGCACAAAGTCGGCTATTTGCAGGGACCCATTCAGTTATTAAAACCTTAGTTCGTGACCTGTTGACAATAACGACGCTTTATTGTTTTTCTTGAGAAAACTCCATGGAACTAGAGGTTTGAAGCCAATAACACGTAGATGTGTATGGTGCACCCATTTCTGTAACTCTCGTAGGATCCTGTATTATGGCTTACGATTTGCAATATATGCCTATTTATAATGTATTTATTGCCCGTGAAAGAGCTTGTTGTCATATTTGTTTCTGTGTTCGTGCATTAAATGCTCTGAAATTAAAGCCTAAACTAGGTTTAATATATAGTAGCCTACTTGAACTATTTGAGATATTTTACAATCTGGCATTGGGCTCAATAATTTTATCTACATCCTCCATATTAATAGCACCTTATTTTGCGTTATTGTTAAATTGAAAAGTGAAAAGCGAAGGAAACGCGGAAAAATCGGAATCTAAGGTGTCTGAAACTGCTTAATTTTGCTAATCCACCAGCCGCAAAATCAATAATTTTTTCAACTTTTTATTATTTACGCGACGGCTGATGTAGCATGGATTCATTATAGTTTATAGTTATATGTTTGCTGTATAATAACACCAGGTCTGTCATTTTTAGTTAGCATTGTTTGTATTCAGAGTTTACCCTTTCTTACTTTGTCTGGCGACCAAGGCTGCTGGGCACTGTCTGTCCAGGTGGCATCTGCCAAAGTTTCCTTAAGCAGCCGAAACTTGCTACTGACATCTGGTACGTTTGCTTGCATTCCATCACTACCCATTTAACACTAAGTGTTACTGCATTGTTCAACTAGTCGAGGCTTTGCGTGAAATTTGATAATGACCGTATCCCGTTAGACCCGGCATTGTCATACCGAAAATTTCCATAACTGTGGGCCATTGACGCTAGTGCATTGTTGTGCTGTCTTTTCAATCTTTATCTAACTTTGTTCTGAAATCATGAAATCAATTTTCAAAGAAGCGCCTGATAGCTTTTCATAAATCTAATCTTTATTTTTAGAAAATGTTTAAAAATTAATGGGTAAAAATTCCAAAGGAACAGTGTCATTCTTCGTACGCCATATATGAGTTGACATCTGCTCTGACAAGTCATTTGCTGCTTCTTTGAATACAGGAAAGGCTACACCCTACCTGACTATAGAATTCTTGCATTGCAGGATAAAAATAATTGATTGTGCCGTGTGACTGAGGCACATTTCAGGAGTGCAGAAACCGAGCAATTGCACCAAGTGTTTCTGCAGTTTGTCCGCAGTGTTGGATTAAACTGTTCGCTAAGTAAAGATCATCATGAGTTGGAAATCAATTGATTGACCTTTATTGGTATTCAGCTTCTCACACGGATCAGTGAGGACGGCTAAAAATCGAGCGTGCGCATAACCTCGTTTATTTTCAGTGTTACAGTAATAGCGTAGGTTGTCGATCAATTATTTTCCCTTCGTTTTCGGGTCAGATCAGTACTCAATATGGAATGGCCAATATAAAAGTAGATAGTATTTTTAATTAAATCACGACTTTAAAGTATGGATTCTTTAAAGCACACTTTAATTTTTTGGAACGTTAATCTCTATTATTTTTATTCATTTGATGTCAGTATAATCACTATTCCTATAAACTTTTAATTTTTGCTTCATGAAAACGCTTTTTAATTATTCATCGTATTCTTTATTTCTTTGAGTTTATTTTGTTCCTCTTTAATGTATAAATCGTTTTCTGTGTAAAACCCCGGTTTGTTACTAGAATGATACAAACAAACTTTCACCAATATCGGAGACTGATACCATTTCTACAACCGAAAAGGGCTGTACATATAATGAATATCCTAATTCGACATCAGATGTTTTATCGAATAAGTGTCTGACCGACGACATTTCACTGATTCCTTCATCCTCTGAAGCTGCGTTACAACAAATATTTGAAGATTTTCGTGAACTTTCACCTGCTCCTAGCATCTCCGACGATAGTGTGCCAAATGACCAAAATGTAAAAGTAGAAATGCCCACTACCTGTTTTTCTTCAAAAACTTTCTATCAAAATTTTCCCATCCGCCGACGTCCTCTCCCCTTGAAAGTCTCAATAATACCTGCCGCTCGACCACTGTCTACTTGTTTCGCTGGAAACATTGATGCGTCTTCACGACTGACATTATCTGAATGTTACAAAAGTCTAACAGGAGAGATGGAAGTTTCCTTTGAAGAAACTCTTTCTCGCCCAGCGGAAGTCTCGTTTCACTAGCCAATATGTGAGTTTTTCTATGTTATGTTGGGCAAGGCCTTGCTGTTTCTGTGTGGTTAGCTTAATTGAATGTCAATATTTCCGATTTTCACCAGAAACTATCTGGCAAACCAATTCAACTAATTCTATAACAATTAGACCGCCAGTTTGGCAGTAAGTACTCATTCCAATGCATCTGACCCATGAACTTGTAACATGGTTTTGAAATTTAATTTAATTTAATTCTTTTAACCTATGAAAGTCTGAAGCTAAAATCATTTTACATTGGTCGTAGACGTTTATGTCTGTGTTTATTACGTACTGTGTTTAAAGCGTGGCCACTTTTAACTGGAATAATGATATATTTATCACGTTTTTGCTTACTGTGCATGCACATCCTGTGTATTTAAGGCTTCCTCCTTGGTTGAATTGTTTTCGTGCTCGTCATTTTGCCTAACATTCTTCTACCAAATATAATGATCATGTTGTATTCAATTGAGTGCTTCTGGGTTTTCACGATTATGTGACAGATGAGTATCGCAATAATTTTAATGTTGATGTTTTTTATGATGACGATTAGGATGATGATTGTATCATGCATTTCGTTCGCGTCATTAATTTGAGTGAAAACCGTTTTTTACTTTTTCTTCAGTGTTTCCACAGGGATGCGGTAGCTAAGTTTTGATTTTATTTTTAAATGCTAATGCAATGCTGTTTCCGATAATGATGATGATTCGCATCGTTATCCTGATTATTAATTGTTTCAAGAGTTAGCAACTAATATAATTTGGCCATGTGTTTATCCTGTTATACATACGATTCGGATGTGGGTTGTACAGTTTTACTGGACCTTACTATGGCTTTTATACTTTCTCGGTAGTTCAGTGTGGTCCTATGGGTCCCTTGGAGGATTCATGTTACAATATGATCATTCTTGAGCATCCAGTTTTTATACTGCGTAGGTGTCAACAATGATGGGATGAGCTGACTTAACTGTGGCAAGTTGTTCTTATCCGTCCTCAACATGCAGCTGCAAATATTAGCTTGGTACAAACGCTCTGCTAACTATGCAACAACCGTTCATCATCATCGCCATGCACAGTCCTACAAAAGCCATCTGTGACTAATGTTTCACTGCCATATAACCATAAGAATCGAATATTGTAATTCGTATTGTTCATGGATGTATGTGTACTGTAAAAGAACACTAGGTCGTCCATTACTAGTGAGAATGGTTTGTATTCGGAATTTTCCTCCTAGATAGTCTGCCAACAAAGGCTGATTAGCACAATCTGCCCAGATGCCATTTTTCCAACTTTTCTGCAGCAGCCGAAATTTTCCCTTCGCCTCTGGCTCACTTGCTCTCATTCTGTCAAACTTATTTAACATTAAGTTACTGTGCAGTTATACCAAATTCGAGGCTTCACATGAAACAGGATAATGGCTGTCCCCTTTAGGGCCGGTTGTCAGGCCGGAATTTCTATGGCTACAGGCCATAAGCGAGAAGTTGCGATCCATGTAGATCTAGTTATGTTTGGTAGAGTTTGAAACCGGTTCAGAAATCAGTTTACTCTTTGTCTATTGAAAACACTGTACAGCTTTGCGAAACCTGTTTCACAGAATAACCTTCAGGTCTTCGGCATTCGAAGAAATTATACCAAGTGCATATTGGCACGGAAAATGATTATGGGCGTTCATATGATTGACTTGAGCATTATAAATTGTTTTCAAGTGAGCGATAGATATATTTTTACAAAGAAACATTTCATAATAACGATATTTGTAGAACGCGTCTGTTATTACTTTAAAATAATACAAAACCTTATAACCTGGTACAGAATTTTGAAATATCTTTTGTAATCACAGGTTAGAAAAATTTGGTAAAATATGCCTATTACTATCACAGGATAAGTTTAAGTAGGCCTATGTTAATATAGCAGCATTTAGCACGTCTCCGAACGAAGCCCGTTTTCCGTCTGACGCTACGACATTTTTTTCAGTGTAAGCTTCTTAGTTAATGATGGTGTAGTGCAGCTCAATCAAGCGACGGATTCCGAAAATAACAGTGTTTGTCTACATGACTACTGATATATGCTTTTTGCGATTCCAGCCATCCACTGGGTTTGTTTGGACAGTCTAGCGAGCAGGATGCATAATTGGTCTTTCCAAACAACGCCCCAAACCCCAAATCGACGTTCCACAACAGGGTTTGATGCATATGGTACATTAAAGAGCAGCCAAATACAATGGGATTGGTGTTTACTTCAAGTTCGCAAACTTGATTTAAATAATTTTTACCACCACCCGCGCAATCAATTATTGTTAAATTGTATTGCCTATATATGTATATGTGGCGAAAGCTGCAAACAGTTAATGTTCGTGAGTGCATAGAAATTGTGCAGCCGACATTTCCAGTCAAGTTCAATGTATGCCAGACTGCTAGAGGTGAGAGCCGCATATCTAAATTTGATTTCCATATATATTCAATGCGGTTTGATCCTCGATAGTCAGTTTGCCGTCGTACTCTGAGGATGATCATGGAAGGTCGAAACGCGTCAGTGCGTTGCGGCTGGCGGTAGTTGTGTTATGTTATTCGACGACTGGTTAAATACAATGGGATTGGTGTTTACTTCAAGCTCGCAAACTTGATTTAAAGAATTGTTACCACCACCCGCGCAAACAATAATTGTTAAATTGTATTGCCTATATATGTATATGTGGCGAAAGCTACAAACAGTTAATGTTCGTGACTGCATAGAAATTGTGCAGCCGACATTTCCAGTCAAGTTCAATGTATGCGAGACTGCTAGAGGTGAGAGCCGCATATCTAGATTTGATTTCCATATATATTCAATGCGGTTTGATCCTCGATAGTCAGTTTGCCGTCGTACTCTGATGATGATCATGGAAGGTCGAAACGCGTCGGTGCGTTGCGGCTGGCCGTAGTTTTGTTATGTTGTTCGACGACTGGTTAAATACAATGGGATTGGTGTTTACTTCAAGCTCGCAAACTTGATTTAAAGAATTTGCTACCACCACCCGCGCAATCAATTATTGTTAAATTGTATTACCTATATATGTATATGTGGCGAAAGCTACAAACAGTTTATGTTCGTGACTGCATAGAAATTGTGCAGCCGACATTTCCAGTGAAGTTCAATATATGCGAGACTGCTAGAGGTGAGAGCCGCCTATCTAAATTTGATTCCATATATATTCAATGCGGTTTGATCCTCGATAGTCAGTTTGCCGTCGTACTCTGATGATGATCATGGAAGGTCGAAACGCGTCAGTGCGTTGCGGCTAGCGGTAGTTTTGTTATGTTGTTCGACGACTGGTTAAATACAATGGGATTGGTGTTTACTTCAAGCACGCAAACTTGATTTAAAGAATTGATACCACCACCCGCGCAATCAATTATTGTTTAAATTGTATTGCCTATATATGTATATGTGGCGAAAGCTGCAAACAGTTAATGTTCGTGACTGCATAGAAATTGTGCAGCCGACATTTCCAGTCAAGTTCAATGTATGAGAGACTGCTAGAGGTGAGAGCCGCATATCTAAATTTGATTTCCATATATATTCTATGCGGTTTGATCCTCGATAGTCAGTTTGCCGTCGTACTCTGATGATAATCATGGAAGTTCGAAACGCGTCAGTGCGTTGCGGCTGGCGGTAGTTTTGTTGTTGTTCGACGACTATTTAAATACAATGGGATTGATGTTTACTTCAAGCTCGCAAACTTGATTTAAATAATTGTTACCACCACCCGCGCAATCAATTATTGTTAAATAAAACTTCGGTCTGGAATTTTTCTCTTGAGCTATTCGTGCTGGCGCAATCGATCGAAAAACTTTATTTAAAATATTGTCAAGCTGTTGAACTTATACTCGGTCATTTACACTCTCCATGGCACAAAACAAAACCGGTAATATTTTTGACTTGATTAACCTTGACTTGGTGCTTGTTTATTTAAATCAATGTTCGATCTTGATTAAAATGCCAGTCCCATTTTATGCATACATTTGTCATTATAAGCTAGAGATTGTATAATGCAGAAAAGACAATTCGTCCAGTAGACCCATTTCGTCTTTATTGGGAACTTAACACATACTGCCCAGAATATGCCGCGGACAGGGCTGTTGCAAATCTTAGCGAAACAGTTCCTAGTAGACGAAGAAATGACGACTGGTGGCATAGCGCCGTTTTTATTCTGCTCACAATGTATCATAACTACAGTTCTCGAGGCAAGAAGGTTCAGGCTGTGTCGGACAGAGATTTTTTAATGCAATGAATGTCTTAATGGCTGGGAAAGGACTATATCAGCAGTATAATTAAACAATGTTGGAGCAAAGGTTTGTCCATGTTGATCACCAGATAATTCAGGTTTTACAATTGTGGATATAGGTAAACATGTGTTTGTAACATGATTCAAGTAATCGAACTATTATGATTTGGACGCCATTAGCAACCAGTAAATATTTGAGTGGCTGAGTTTTCTTGAAAATCAATGTTTGTGAACCACTGATGTGTGTGGCGATAAAATTCATTAATTTGGACAACACATCCCGTTCCCTGTTGAAAACACACCTATGTTAGCCTAGTTTATCTTCCTCGCTCTTCACGAATGCTTCTGAATATAATAACAGTAACTAATTTTGGTCAAGCGCAAGGCGAACTGATATCGTAGTTGTGTATTAGATAGTGTGTACCTAGCAACAAATGAGTTCAAATAAGACAAGAAGTACAAACCACAGCGAGCAAGAACAAAATTTATTATTACACATGCGTTGTGTGCTTACTGGCGACTCATCAGTAGAAGCCGGTAATACGCACTGTATATTTGGTCAAGATATGTTGGACAGTTGGACAATACAATCCCCTATACGAATATTTATTCAATCAGTAATGGAGTTAACTTCATATAAAGTCTGACAATGCTATTTTAAAGTCAACTGACTATATATATTATATACCAACCCTGTACATAGTACCAATATGATGATTTTCAAGATATGCTAAATTTCAAAAAATTGTGTTACTCCGATTTATCAGATTTGTTGATAATCATGACATCATTCAATTAATTATATAATAGTTAAATTCTGGTTGTTGCGCTTGCGTATATAGTATATATATATATATATATATATATATATATATATATATATATATATATATATATATATATATAGTTTTGTATTAGATGTTGGGTACCTTGAAACAAATTAGAAAAAGAATCAGAAAGATAGATCAAGTTTCGAAAACTATATGCAATTAACTCTATTACTACTTGCTTATACATTGTATAGGAGATGGTTCCACCCAACTGTCCCACATTCTTCGCCAAAAAATTATAGTGGCTTTCGAACGTAGTACCGGCCCCTGCTGATGAGTTTCCGGTAAGTAGGATTCGTATGTGTAAATGAGATACGTTTCCTTCTGGTCCTTATTGAACTAATTTTGTACTAGGTACGCAATACATAATATAAAATTGCTTTTATAATAGTTTTGCGCAAGAAACAATTTATGACTTTGACGCTTCATTAGTTGGCTGGAGTGGTAGTGTGACATGTTTTTATGGATGAGCGCCACAATGGAACTTTTCCTTGCAATTGGAACGCATTTGCTTCAATAAGATGGTGAATATGTTTATAAATTTTTATTCCATCGAACAAGAAAAATTCAGATTGGGAAACCTAATCTGACTTTTTTGTCGTCCATCATAAAACTGCTTATCTTAATGTTTTAAAGTATATATCAACGAAGTTACTTGTTTATGTCATCACCTATCGCGCCTTTGCAACATATGCTATATTAAGAAGATTGTGCATGCTTTTATTGAGCTGCGCTTTAGAAACTTGGTATCTGTTTATCCTGCTACTGTTTCGTATGTTCGCTGCTTTTAAGCCAGTGTTGGTTTTTTTCACTTGGTGTTAGTATCAACTATTTTACGCAAATTACGGGCCAGAGGGCGATCTTTTATTTCCGCAGCAGATGTCAATTAATGCAATGCTTTATTGCAATTAGAG
The DNA here is from genome assembly GCA_029291075.1 of Eudiplozoon nipponicum. Lineage (NCBI taxonomy): Eukaryota > Metazoa > Platyhelminthes > Monogenea > Mazocraeidea > Diplozoidae > Eudiplozoon > Eudiplozoon nipponicum. The sequence continues at coordinate 9,208 of JAQBSW010005818.1, read as the reverse complement.
AGTAAACAATGCGACAGACTATGGATTGCCCGACGCGTTCCTGGTGTTCTAGAGGCAAGCAGTGGCAACAATGAATTCGCAGTTCGGTAGACGTCAAATACAGACGAGCTCATGAGTCAAGGTCCATTAAATGTAAAGAAACAATATCTGAATTAACCTTTGTTTAAAATGGTGCACGTGTACCAGCGAAATTTTCTGGAATCTCTCTATGCATTTTTCGTCATTAGTTTTGTTTCAGCAAAAAATAGGAACCGTCTTTATTCGACTGTCTCCTACTTTGTGAATAGGGACACGGCATTTTATGACATCTGCTGTCTAAAAAGTCAATAACCTATCTCTGATAGAGGGTCTTAAGTTGCACCGTCAATGAGTTTGCGACAATATTATTCTTCCATCAGAATAGCATTATGAGCATTCCTCAATTTTATGCGCATATTCAGTAGCTTGCCATCATCTGTTATCTCTGCAAGACTCAGATGATAAGAAAACCGAAGCACAATGGAATGCTTAGTTGATCTATTAATAATTTTTATCTCAGGGGGCATAAAAGTATGTCATGCACCCCATCTTGGCGGGTTCAATTATTTATATTGAGTCATCCTGCTCTGTGATGGCCAAGGTTGAGATACACCACCAACCAAGTGGTTTATTTTGATGTTTCGTTCATCTACATAGTCCTCCGCCCATCGCTTACGAGCATTATCTCTAGTATGTCTGTTTTATAATTCGTCATGTAATTCTCTCATCCCTGCTCTAGTAAGTACAAGCACTCAGGTCATGTGCAGAACGGAAACTATTTTTGTTTTTAGTCTATTGGACATCAGTCCCGAATGCCTTGTAACTTTTCCCTTTTATATGGCTGGCTCAATACATTTAGTGCTGATTAAACGAACAACAGTTATGCGGGCGGTGATAACTGTTACTTGTAATCAAGGTTGTGATCATGATATTAACACCTGACCCATTATGTACATACATTTGCCAGAGTAAACTAAGTATTTTATAGTGTGGAAAAGACCATGAATTTCATTCGTTTACGCGTATTGAGACAATCTGACTTGCTTTTTTCATTAGATTGCTACGAATCTAATCCATATTATCCTTCATTTAAATGATTTACTTCGTTTACCTCTTGTTATAAATCGAAAATTTTAACAATTAAAGTGCTTCTGAAAAGCTACTGACTAGCCACAGAAATTTCTGGCCTGACGAGCGGCGGACACAGCTAACCTGGGAATTGTAGTATGTACCATCCAGGATCTCATGGGACACAGCAGTGACACCGTTTCATGTGAAGCTTCAAGTTTTTTCTACATAACGAGTATTGAAGGAATAACAGCAAGCCTCCCAGACGCGAAGGGAAGGTATCTGCTGCTAAAGGAAACTAGCCACTGGCATCTAAGTAGATAGTGCTCATCATTCTTGATTGGCGAACTACCTAAGGGCGGAGAAATCTGATAAAAATCCATCCTCACTAGGAATGGGCTACCTAGTGTTCTTTAACAACCTACATATAATCACGATTAATACGAAATACGCTAAATCAATACTACATCGGTCGTCCCTTAGGATAAAGTATGTCGCCTTGTCTGCTGCGTCATGCAGAGCGGATTAGCGAAATTTAGGCAAATGCAAGCATTTTCATTTCCGATTCTGCCTCTTTTTCTTCTACTCAATCTAGCACTAACGCTCTTTTATATGCTTTGAATATGGTTGGTGCTGATCATTTGACTGAGCCAAATAATGAAAGAAGTTCAAGTAAACTGTCATTCATTAAACCTAAGTTGGGTTTTAACGTCAGCGCAATTCATGTGCAGATATTAAAATAAACTGAATACATATAAGCTCATGCACGTACGTTGGATAAATAAGAAATGGATGTTGCCCATCTGAAACCAGAAAACAAGATTTGACGAGCATTATAGAACTTTGTGCACCATACTTATCTACGCGCTATTGGCTTCTTGCCTTCGGTTCCATGGAGTTTTCTCTCTGTAAATGGAGCGACGGTATTGTACTTAGCTCACGAGTTGAAGCTTGTTTAACTGAATGGATCTCCGTAAATAGGCGATGTTGTGCGACACACTTGAATAAATCTAAAATCAATGCAAAAAACCTTATTCGACGTTGCCTTGTCGTTGTATCTGCATATGCTACCATTGATTGCAGCACATACGGTGGAAAGGGTATATTGAACTCCGTCCTCACCTCTTTATTAAGTAGAGCAACAAGTTTCGGTGACATGAATGCTCAATTTCGGCGATTAAGTAACGCAATATTTCATTTAAGTAGATACATTTGAAGCACAATGCGCAACGATAATGTAGAACGCCTGTTGGATTGATGCGAGGAATATAGATTTTACTCAAGGAGCATGAACTTCAGACGTAGTTTAAGACGTTGAACCTATGGGCAACGGTGGGCTCAAATAGATGTAGCAATTATTTATAGATGACGTGGTTGCATCCAGGATTGTCGTTCGTTTTACACCAATTTTGTCGACTCGGACCATGCACCTGTTGTAGATTTGCGCTCAAGTTATCCGAAAAAATAAACAATAAAAAACCTCGAATAGATGTAACCTCGAGAAACCGTCTTTCCGACGAAAATTTGAAGATATTCGAAAGTCAATTCTAACTGGTATTAATAACTAAAATACGAATTTTGGCGAAGTAAAATTTCACTATGCACAATGCAGGTATTAATTCACGTGACATTGTAGGCTCGTAGAAATAAGCCATTGGTCTAAAATATATGGATATTATAGAAAAAAGGCGCCACATTTCAACTAGCTCAGCTAATAATAACACCGGTAGAGTTGTAAGACGCCAAATTAAGCGCGGTCTAAAAGTCTCTCGAATCCGTTTGGATCAGAAAGGCCGAAGATTTGGAAGCAGCGTGCGCATAATTTAATAGCCGTTGTATTTTTTAAATTTATCCTTGCATCTTGGCTGAGAAAATAAAATTTTAGTGAAACTGTAAATGATATAAAAATAAATAATATCCGATAAAATAAATCTGAATAGGTGGGTTTGACAATGCGAAGGTGTCAAGGTCGACCTCGATCAACCATCAAGGTTAGAAATATTGGATGCAATCCTATCTCATAAATGTCGCAAACCTACAAGCTCCGCTGATTTTCTTTTGAGCTTATTCAAGGATGGTGGCGATATTTTTTCAGGAGGGTTGACAAAATTTTTTGTAGTATACTGAATGAGGCTGTGCCACTTGCTTAAAACGAGTTAACCATTGTTTCTATCTTCAAAAAAGGTAATCATAATTCGTGCGATAATCATCGTGTTATAAGCTTGACCCCAATCGTATCTATGTTTTTTGTTTTCATGATGTTATGCCGTCTTAGCTTTTCGCGCGAATCACATACTAGAGAAAAAAGAGTCGCATTCTGGTTAAGATGAGTTTATATAGGTAATAATTTAACTTAAGGTAACTTCTTGAATAAGGACATATATATATCACTCACACATTACAGCCGTTTTTCGGACTTGAAGAGTGCATTCAATTGCAATATTTATCAAATTTCTGTCGAAAATCGGTATGCCCAAGAAATTTGTAAATATTCGCGCTCTCTGAAAAAAAAACTTCAGGTTGCTTTAAGGTCTACACAGAACTAACTAAACTTCACTATCAGCAGTGGAGTCTGTCAAAGCTGCTTATTTTCCACGTTTTGTATACTTTTGTAATAGATGCTATTGTGAGTAAAGATACAAGTTTTGAAGTTCTGCCGGGTGAAAGATCAATCGATCTTGACATTTCTGGTAGAATCATCTTGGTAACATTATTTTCTTAGTTGTGCAGAGTTAGCTGCGAGGTTTGGTTGTGTTTTTGACGTAATACAGTGAAAATCATTGCCGATGTTGCTTTGCCTTAACGCTAACTTGGTTATAATCGTATTGTGTACCGGTTTAGTTTGCCTCACTTTTGTGTGCATTCTCGGTAAATATACTCATATTAACTATGTCTACCCTTTCATAAATCTCTAATAACTTGTGCGCCTAGATCAGTATTTTTGTCACTTTTATCACTTTTTAAAAATGTTGCTGTCTTTTGTTATTTTTCTCGTGGTTATATGGCAATGAAATATTAGTTATTATTTACTTTTGTATTTCTGTACATGATGCTAGTGATTAACTAAGTTCCAACTGAAATATATAAAAGTAACTGTAAAAATATTTATATTTATATATAATACTAATATTAAAATTAAGTTTGTGTGCTTGAAATAATTGGAAATGCCATGATCGTTATAATCGTTAACGTAATATAGCAAATTTATTGTCACACAAGTTTTCTGACTATTTTTGAACTGCCCTTAATGGGAATTAGGCAACTATCTTAATATGTTATATATTATAGTGAAAGGTTATCAGTAGCTTCCACCCGGTATTATCATACCTAGACTGCACAATTTCTTCACACTCAAAAGCCTTACTCTATGCAGCCTTCATATTTTTGGTACACTCTAAAATTAACCAGTATCTTTCCGTTTGAATCTTCATGGTTTAACAAAATTTTACAATCTGTTTATATAGTGTCATTTAAATAGAGTGACACCAGTCAACATACCCTAACATTCCTCTTTGTTAGAAAATAAAAGTCAGTTATGCTTATTTGGTTTCTGTTATTGCATAATTTTCGAACAGATCACCAGCTGGCTCTAGCCAGTTATACTGGCCGCGTTATCGTGAACCTTAATGGTAATAAAGGCATTTGATTTTCTCTCGCCTGAAAGTAAATAGTTATGCTCAAGCCGATTCTGCTAATGACCACTTTAGCATTACCTATATGCACTAACAAGGATGATTGCAATCAGCAACGCACTGTTGTGTTGGAGTATTATTAATGTAATCTGTACAATGGGCTTCCTGCTACCTTTGTTGGTTCGTGATAGGCCAAGTGGTAAAATTTTTTAAAGTTTATCATATGGACTCGGGTTCCAGTGGTGACTTCATTATACGTAATTTGTTAGAATATCAATGTTGTATGGTTGTATTCATATCCTTTTACTTTCAATCCTTTATTTCAATATTTGGTCCAATTTATTTCTTTTATTATAAATGGAATTTGCAGTATATCTCATTTTTCTTTTCGTTTTTTAGATACAACGCTTGCGAGGTGGCATCCTGTGAAATACTATCACAATAAATCGTATAGAGTTGCAGCGAATTATAAAATAACTTAATGTTACCTTAGTTTTATTTACGATGTGCAATTCTTATTCAGTGTTATTTTTCCCCATTTGTGAACTTTAAAATGTACCTGGTCTTGCCTGTAGTTTTACAAAACTTTTATGTGGGCATAGCCAAAATTCTGTCTCATAAGTATCAGTTTTATCGATATTCCAGATTTTTTTCATTACATATGACCGAAATGTATTTTAACTGACTTATTTGAACAAATACAATAATACATGTTTAAGCAGGAAAAATTGTTAAAATTTTATCACAGAATTTTTGCCTATGAATTTGAAAATACTTGGCATTATATATATATATATATATATATATATATATATATATATATATATATATATATATATATCTGTCGGCCGTCGCGACAGAAATATCCGGCTAAACAAATTTTGAGGATGCATTCCCCACGTGAAAAATTAATTATGCTTCTACGATTGGTTTTGTCGATGGATGTTCTCATTGGGCATGAAGTAATGCGCAAACTATATGGGAAAAAACAATAAAATTGCAAACTACACTATAAATGAACTGTTAATTCGGTAATGTGCAATGTACTCAGGCTATCTGGCATATTAGTTTACATATTCCCACACTGTGTGCAAGAGAGAGAGGAGATCTTTTTCTAAGTATCTTTAAATTAAATTTCTTTTTATATGATGCCATTGGTGATTAACAGCGAGAAAACACAAACTTCCTGAATTTAGATTTAACAATCTTGTTTTGTTGTATTTATGTATTATTGGTTGATTTATTTTGTATAATAATAATTCTTATTTATTTGCAGCATTGCTCTAATTTAGAAAAAGTATACCACACACCTGCTTGATTAGTACTGGCCGATTATTAAAGAATCGACATCAAAACATTGTAGAACACAGGAAAGAGGCATGTATTCCGAAATGATAAAACATGTTTATGTAAAATGATATGCCTTTCGTTTATCTACGTCCTAAATGATAAAATAAGGATAGTCCCAGCCGCTAGTTGTGAAAAACATTCCACAGTCGAATTAACAAAATACCTTTATACATAACTTGAAAGTGATTTTGTCATTTTTACGCCTTCTACGTGTTTATGTGCTTCTTTTTTGTTACTACTTGAGCAATAATTGTAAAAATAATTCGTTTTTCATAATATGAACAATCGATCTGGCTCCACCTATATGCAAAGAATCAATGCTTCTGACGAAGAGATTTTGCCGTTCTCAACTGTTTTATTGTAAATATTTGGTAGTTAATAGATTTTTTCAAATATTTTTACTTGTATTTAATCTTCCATCTGCCTATGGAGTCTTTTAACAACGGGGTTATCTAACAATATAAAATGCTTTTAGAAGTTAATTTGATAATCAGACAACGCTCTGTGTAGTGACTTTTCATTATCAATTCCATGTTGTTTCTTTTACTTTGTATTTTTGTAACGCAAGAAGTGCATTTGCTAATGCCTTAATAAAAAGCGTCCATCTTCTCCAATAATTGATAATTTAATATCGACCAGTGTTCTGTTATTTCTCGAGGATAGATTCGCTTATGCTTGGCAGCTTTCTGTCTAATTCATCGGATATTCTTTATACTGATATTATGCTGCAGCCATTTTGAACTACACGTTTGTACCGATTTGTTTAAGAAAACTGACTATATAATTCAACGGAATGGAGCGTACAACTTTACGACTTAGTCAAGTCGTAACGTTTGATTTTGTTAAATCCCTATTACACCATTTATAGTAAACAGTAATTATTTTCACTTTCCTGACTGCGTACGTTATTGATACTCCTTCACCTTCAGCGTACTAAAGCCGACTAAGGGCACTTTCGTGTTAAATTTGTGAGGGTCTAAGGAATATGAGAGCTTTGCGTCAGGAAATCTTTAAATACGAATTACACACTGTACCGAGTGATGTGTGTATTTAGCGTTATACTACTTTTTAATGTACCAATAACTTTCTAGACTGTTCATCTTCGCGTTACGTTAGATGATCTGTTGCGTCAGACGGAATTATTTATACTGCTTTAATTTCATTGCACTCGGTTAATGATACAATTCTATTTTAGCCTAATTTCTACAATTTTACGATTAATAATAACTGAATGATAGTGTTTATGTATCTTATCAATTACTACCTTTATAATATATTTATTATTCGTTAAATTTTTACTTGAAGTTAGCAGCGCTCGCTCAGCGATTTGATAATTTTGTATCAGTTTTTTGAATAAGTGCTTTTAATTCTGAAATTATGCGTTGTTATATTGTTGCACGCAATTTACACACTTAATAAATTATTTTATATATCAATAAACTTATGAAAGATTCCACGTTAGTTCTTGTTTTATTCAGGGCTTCCAAAATGCCATAAATTGCATCATAATGTGGTTTCAAGGTAAATTGTAAATTTTATTATAAACATTGCTTGCAATGAACCACAAATTAGTCCAACTTATACTGATTCCATCATTTCAAACTTGAAAGCTACCAAAGCTGCCGTGTTCACGTGTGTATCAAAAAATAACTCTTAAATTTACTTCTTGATAAATATATGCTTATACGGTGTGGTACGAAGTACACAATTATTGCATTATCAGTCTATAAATGTAGAATGCACATATACTAATAAAAATGCTACTGCAGATACAAATAGTTCCAAATTCAGAAGTTTTAGAACCTATATAAGTTAGATAATCGGTAAATTGCATGGTTGTTAATTTACATTTTTAGCAGCCGTTGTTATACAGGAGGAGCGCAGCCGAAACCCCTTTAATTTGCAGTTTCTTGCACGTAATACAACATTATAGCTAGTGTCAATTCATATATCGCCATCAAGCTCGCAACTACCTTTTCTGGTATGTATTAGGTGCTGCGAACCTAGTAACAAATTATTTCATTTGTGACCAGAAGGATAAACCAAAGACAGCAAGAACAGAAAGCATAATCTCATGCACATTCGTTTCGTGCATACTGGCGATTCATCAGTAGGAGCCGGTATTACACCGTTTAGCCACTATATATTTGGGGGAGGAATGTGGGATAATATGACGATACAATCTCCTAGACGAATGTGTAAACCTGCAGTAGAGTAGCTAAAATCGTACATGCCGAGTCTGAAAAGGATACTAACACTATGACTATTGTGTTAGTAACCGATACCATCATTATAGTACCGAAAAGGTACATGGTACTAGCACTATGGTTATCAGTTATCACATTTCGCGGTAAGCATGACATCATTAAATTCAATATATAACAGTTAAATACTGTTTATTGCGGAGAACTAATATGCAAGTATGTATATATTGAATTTAATGATGTCATGCTTACCGCGAAATGTGATAACTGAAATCGATCAAGGCCAGAGTGTATGGATTTACTGTTGTAACAGGTGTTCAGAATTATTTGTAATTCGCAATTTCTGTGTTCTCTAGCATACATTGATATCCATCATGTTAGTACCATGTACCTTTTTCAGTACTATAATGTTGGTATCGGTTGCTAACACTAGTCATAGTGTTAAATACTGTTTGTTGCGAAGAACTAATATATATGCAAGTATGTATTAGGTTTTGCGAACCTAGTAACAAATTAGTTCAGTTGTGACCAGAAGGATAAACCAAGGCAGCATGAACGGAAAGTATAATCTCATGCACATTCGTTTCGTGCTTACTGGCGACTCATCAGTAGGAGCCGGTATTACGCCCTTTAACCACTATATATTTGGTAGAAGAATGTGGAATAATAGGACGGTACAATCTCCTAGACGAATGTGTAAACCTGTAATAGTGAAGCTAACATAATCTAAAGTCAACGACAATACGACTTCAATGCTAACTCACACTATATAATATATATACCGAGTCTGTAAAGGATACTAACACTATGGCTATTGTGTTAGTAACTGATACCTTTTTTAAATCGATGAGTACCGGATACTAGCACTATGGTTTCCGAGTCGGTATATGATACCAACCTGATGGATATAAATGTATGCTAAAGTTCACCCAAATT
>JAQBSW010005817.1:0-54008 GCA_029291075.1 Eudiplozoon nipponicum | reverse complement strand
TAAATAACTTAAACTTGTACATAGCTGTTGACAGATAACGTCCTGTTTGTCAGTAGATTGAGATACCTAGCGGTGTAAATTTCAATGCCAAGAGAAATAATACACCTTCTGGAAATTGTTATTATTCATATATTTTCACCAATTTATTAAAAATTGACTCCTAATATTTGTACAGTGGATTTCAAACATAATACAAACCGGCACAATAATCTAGAATTTTTTGGCTCATGTTTGAAAAATAGAGAGTTAAACAATTTCCCCGAACTTCGGAAACCACATATGCATACGATAGTAATTATTCCATTGGTGTTCCAATTAACGGAGACAGACTACGTTATATAAAAATAGTAGTAGTATGCAAATAGCAAATTGTGTCTCAGTGATTATAAAAAATGTCCTCATGCAAAAATAGCACATTCTGAAATATCTCCGCGAATAAAAGTGGAAATTACACAAAAAGTTTGTCATTGTGGATAAACCAGAGCTTTACGTTGAATATCTTGCTTATTCTAAGCACTATTAAGTTTTTACTCATTGCGTTACTTTCAATTAGTCTTACAATGTGTTACAGAATATTCAAATGCAGGACGCTCCCGTTCCCACATGAATGATCTTGCAAATATTAATAAAATTTATTTCAAAAATATTTGCAGAGCTATTATGTTTAATTAAAATTATTATCATAAATGCCAGATATAAATTAATTTGCCCTTAAAATTAATTGTACGTGATATAGTGTTTATTGTAAGAGGTTTCGCGCAGTTCAAGTTTCTTTTGCGATGCCATGCAACTACTCTCTATGCCTGGAAGCTGTCGTCGGAAGAAATTAATTTCGGGGGCCGTGCTAATATTTAATCTCATATCACTTACCAATGGGTGGATTGTGAAAGATAAATCGAATTATTTTAAGTATATTGTAAACAATATTGCGAAGTAAACTAAAATCCAATTTTAGTCGAGGTTGAACGTGCTCGAGTGGGAACAAAATAAAAAAATATTAACACAAGTTAATACCTAGGAACAAAAGTATAGACGTACCAAAAACAATTAATTATTCCAGAATGTTTTAGCAGAACAGTTTGTGTTTGAGGATAAATGGATTTTAACACACAATATATAATTTCAGAATGTCTTAGCAGACCTGCTATATTTTTCGGATGAACGGTTAAAAAACACAATATATAAATCTTGCCTTCCAGCGATAAATCACGTAAATCCACTTCATGTTATCAGCGTATTACGCGCGCGTATATTTTATTATGGAACAAAGCCATGTTAATGACAAATAAAATTTGCAGTTCTTGAAATCTTAATAAAAACTGTCTGAAATTAACAAACATCTTTTCTGAATTCACAGTTATGAGAATGATTGTCTACATTCAGAATTCTATTCTGTAACCCTTACGTAACCGTATTTGATGAAATTGATATTCGTTGGGTTGTAACGCGGAGCCATGCACCAAAACATAACAGGAGCTTAATGTTTCGTCTTACTTTGAGGCCAAATATTATTTTGCTGCAGTTTGTAAAATTCTAAATGTTAATAAAATGAGAGTTGGATAAATTGGAATCAATAAATTAAATTTTGTATTGCACGATTTGGAACAATTTTTTCTAAGCCACAAATATTTTTGTTGTATTGGAATTATAGTGGTAGAATGGAACTAAATTACAAAATTACGTTCCTGAGATACATGTTTAGTAAGTGTTGACAAAATACGGAAGGTAAGTTTAAGTGATATATTGGCCTGCCTCATTCTATCATAGTCGAAAAAAAATAAAATTGATGTAGATTTTGATTTAAAATTAAAATGAACAGCATCCAATTTTGTATGATTGCAATAAAAATAAAAATTGGAATATGAAATCATTTGCTTTTAAGAAGTGGCCTAATAATTTGAAATTTACATTCAGTATAATTACTTAGAGGCAATTGTTATTAATACAGAGAATTTTAAGAAATAATGACCAGCTATTTCATAATATGTTCCCATCTCGGATATGTGTCCGTAGAAGTAATAATAAGTGACCTAATTATAACACTTAATTTGGATTTAATAGGAAATGCTCTACGATGACCTTGTGGAAATAAATTAAAATTAAAATGTAATATTGCAGTAGATATAAAAATGCAAGAATTTCAATTGAAGCGGAAATGTACTGCAATCATTTATATTTTTTTGTAAAACTGTCTTATTGTCTATCATATTTTATTAAAAAGAGCAAATTATATATGTGACGCATATGGTTTATATTAAAAATATATATATTGATAAGCTGTCACTGGCATATAGTGCAAAATTTCGATTTTCCTTTTCATGCATATCAGTGATTCCTGTGACTTGAATGTTGCCCTCGCAATTCAAATGGGCATGTCATTATATCATTCACAGGTTCGCTTGTACACTTCGCAAGTACGGCAAGTGTCATCAGAGTTATGAGACTGGATAGAGCAAAATTCATGGTAATTTACTAAATGATTTGAAATGTAAAAAATTTTAGTCTTAAAATGGTACATATTTGCTGATTTTCACCAAATATTTTTGAAAATATCGTGGAAAGTGATTATCTACAAACTAGTTCTATTTGAAATGCGCACGTTAAATTATTTTGATAACATTGCGCGAAATGTCGCTGATCTTAACAAATGATTAGCTTATTCTACATCAACTAGTTTTATCAAAAATTAATATCCTTTTGAAATGCGAGCTTTAATAAAATTCATTGTACCCTTTTTTTATGTGCAAAAACAAAAAGATTCGTTGCCGATTCGTTTGAGTTTGTAAACAAAATTCAAGATATAAATGTTAAAAACAAGATTATGGTATCTTTCGATGTTACGTCTTTGTTTACAAATGTTCCAATTGATGAAACCATTGACATTATAGTCAAAGCGGTAGAACACGATATATTACCATCGCCGGTGCCAGGTCAAACTCTACGCAAGCTTATCTTATTATGCACGAAAGACGTACGATTTCGTTTTAATGGAAACATCTACAAACAGACTGATGGTGTCGCAATGGGAAGCCCCTTATCTCCAGTGTTGGCTGAGATTTTTCTAGGGCACCTAGAAAATACATCATTAAAGAGTGACATAAGTAAATGTGCTCAATATATACGGTACGTGGATGATATATTTCTTGTACTTAAAAACAGGTCGCAATCACGAACATTGCTTCAAAGTTTCAACAAAGCACATAAGAATATCGGTTTCACGTCAGAGCACGAGAAAGATGACTGTCTGCCTTTCCTTGATGTACTGTTAAAGAAAGAAACTAATGGTAAATTAAACAGAACAATTTACCATAAACCAACATGGTCTGCACAGTATTTGCATTACAGCAGTTTTGTGCCATTTCAATATAAATTATCAACAGTTCGTGGTTGCTTCTCAAGAATTGACAGGTTGGTTAGTCAAGATTCTAAAGAAAATGAATATAATAAAGCAATTAACGATTTAATGTCTAATGGCTATCCCAGACAATTAATTGAATCAATTATTAAAAGGGGAGTTAACCAGAAACAGACGTACTATGGGTCAGAAAAGAAAACCATCTACCTAAACATCCCATTTAAGGGGGATGCAGTTTCCCGAATGGCACAAAAGAAAGTTGAAGCAGCATTGACACGCACATTTAATGCAGCCAAACTACGAGTGTTATTTAGGGTAACACACTTGCCTTTACCAGCAATCAAAGAGAAACAGCCGTTAATGTCGATATCAAATATTATTTACCAATATACATGCGCAAGTTGTCGATCAACTTACGTAGGCCGATCGACCAGACGGTTAATTACTCGAATGAGAGAACATTGCAACTTGAACGCCTGTTTTAAATCAAATGGTGAATACACGTCTGCTATTGCGCAACACGTCATCGAAACAACGCACGTATGTTCTCCAGACGTAGCATTCAAAGTAATTACTAAATGCAAAAACAAAAGGGAGCTAGCCACATACGAAGCCTTATGGATAAACAAATTGCAGCCGGATTTATGTAAGCAGAAGAAGCACGTACAAGCATTGAGCTTGAACTGGATGTGACGCACGCAATTTGATTGGTTTCTATTTTTCACACTCGCTTTGTTCACATATTTCTATCTTGTTTTGCTTTCCAATTTATATATAAAGATATGTTCATGAGTAGATATTTGAGAAGACCATGAGAAAGAAAATTTTCTTATATCTGATAAAATTTCTTTTTGTTTTTGCACATAAGAAGGGTACAATGAATATATATATATATATATATATATATATATATATATATATATATATATATATATATATATATATTTATATACATAGCACGATTGGATATGCCTTTCTCACTTCTTGGAAGCTCGCATGTATTGTACGTGATTGGAAATGTCACAAGCTTGATTCAAATAATTGTTTTACTACCTGCGCAGACACTAATGGTTTTATTATAACTTATAGAGAAAGACAGTTATCTGTATATCGATAATTTTATAAGAAAAATCTCTATTAGATACAGTGTCGGCTTTAGTTGGAGATTTTGTTATGTTACGACTATAAGCAGCGTAAATTAGGCATAGACTACCTGCGGGGCGATTAAAATATCAAATAAACAAAATCAATTTGGAGATTCAACTAAAAATTTCAAGGTAAAATAAATTCTATTGTCTCAGATTTCTAGTTGAATTATATTTTTAATTTTCTCTTCTTAGTTTGTCAGAGTTAGCTACCAGGTTTGCCATTTTTATGACGTGATACAGTGAAAAACTTGGGGAAGCTCTATTGCCGATGTTGCCTTGCGTTGAAGCTATCTTAACTATAATTGTTTTGTGTAGAGATTTAGTTGGCTGACGTCTATATTTTATCTATTGAAATAAATGAATAATAATTAGATCCTCTACATAATAAATTACTCTCCTGTAAATTGTAGAATAGGTAGTGCTTTTCCTGGCTAAATAAAGAAAAATTTCTTAAGCTGCGCTGTGAGATCCAGAAAGGAGTGTTACTAGGCTATATCCTGCGAACGATTACAGACATTGCACTCCTGCATGAAACCTTTAACAGTAATTGCCGCTTTGTACCAGTATACTTTGGAATCTAGCGCAAATTATAATAGCCCATGTTCAAAGCTATCCAAGGAACCAAGTGAAATTTATTAAATTGGAAGGCATTCTTCAACCAATATTATAATACCGGTAGGCCCGGCTGAAGGCGCAATGATTTAAAAAAAATATGCGTCTATCTTTCAGTGGCAGCATAGGAAGTTAATTTAAAGCTTGTTTATGGCTTTTAAAGAAGAGGTGCTACATTAATAAATTTTAATCTTATTATATTCTGATATCTTTTTTAATATTACAGTCGTATAGTCAACGAAGAAATGCTTGTCATACATGTTGCTTGATCCTTTACATCAAGTTTGCGAGTTTGAAATAAACACCAATCCCATTGAATTTAACCAGTCGTCGAACAACATAACAAAACTAACGCCAGCCGCAACGCACTGACGCGTTTCAACCTTTCATGATCATCTTCAGAGTACGACGGCAAACTGACTATCGAGGATCACACCGCATTGAATATCAATGGAAATCAAACTTAGATATGGGCTCTCGCCTCTAGCAGTCTCGCATACATTGAACCTGACTGGAAATGTCGGCTGCACAATTTCTATGCAGTCACGAACATCAATTGTTTGCTGCTTTCTCCACATATACATATATAGGCAATACAATTTAACAATAACTGATTGCGCGTGTGGTGGTAACAATTCATTAAATCAAGTTTGCGAGCTTGAAGTAAACACCAATCCCATTGTATTTAACCAGTCGTCGAAACGCGTCAGTGCGTTTCGGCTGGCGGTAGTTTTGTTATGTTGTTCGACGATTGGTTAAATAAAATGGGATTGGTTTTTACTTCAAGCTCGCAAAATTGATTTAAATAATTGTTACCACCACCCGCGCAATCAATTATTTTTATATTGTATTTTACCTGATCCCTGTTTTGTGTACCGATTTACTAAACAAACCTGTGCGTTCATTATTCTTATTTAAGATATCCATCTTGATATAACCACCTGATCTATGAAGTAAATACATTTGTCAGCATAAACTAAGTATCGTATAGTGTGGAAAAGGTAATTCGTTCAGTAGACTGGTGTTTTCTTCTTATTGGTAACTCATCGAGTACTGTCCAGAAATTGCTGCAGACAGGGCTGAAACCTTGGCAAGTCTGCTTCCGAATCTGGTACATTCATTTTTTAGACAAATTAAATGTTATTTCATTATATTTTTGACGTTGCACATATATAACTGTAGAATATTTCAGAAAAAACCTCACGATATACTATTCAAATTTTTTGCGAGCTGAGCTCTGGACACTTCTTCTAAATTAAGATGTTAATCTGAAATTCATTAATTAATAAGCTTTCAGTCTCCCGATATATACATACAGGAGAATTGCTCGTGAGTAACAGACGGCTCGATTTTCAGAGCATTAAGTATTATTGTAACGAACAAGTAAATAGCACAAACCATAAAGACTTGAACCTGTTGAAGTTTGTGTTACATTTCAAACTGTATTCTAGAAAACTGATATGCTAGTTTATAATGAAACAATGACTATCTCTCCATTTTCCCACTTATGTATTAAGATTTTATTAATAGCACGTTTTATATTTCCTATTAAGTAAACCACGTTATGGATAATTTTTAAAAATTGGCGTCGCATGACTTTATCAAGAAAGTTTACCGATTCCAGTTTACTTAAATTATTCATCCAGTTTCACTTTTTTAGTCATAAAAATATTCACTGATTTAGAATAGCCATTTTCGTTATCCAAGCTATCATTTAGAGCCAATTTATAAGAAAAAAATTTAAAAAAAATTTCTTATTTAAATAAATGTTAAAGTTTAATTTCAACATGTGTACAAACTTGTGACTGTTTTTTAATAATTTATGCTTTTATCCTCTCAAAGTTAAGATAATAAGATATAAAATAATCTGAAAGTTAAAATTTTAGTCCTAAAAATAGTTTTCGCACGAGGTTTTAAGCTTATATTATGAATACTAATTTAACCATTTTTGTTTAAAAACTTTCTGTCAAAATCTTCTTTCCCATTGGTTGGATTTTAGAGCCAGTCATTTCACAGACTTGACTTGACTGCATAGCCAAGCTTTAATTTGTAACATTAGTATTACTTTTTGTGCTGGGGTTAAATTCTTACTAAAATAATCTTCTGTACGATAACATATTTGCTTTTTAAATATTAGCATACTCTGACAGATTTATGAAAATTAAAATTATAAAATAAATTAACATTAGTGCTTAATACCAAAATGTTGTTAGCAGTTTAATCTAAAGTCGAATATAAAAAAAATAAAAAACGAAATAAAACGTTTTGAAAAGGTATCCTTACACTATAAGAAAAATGTAACACCTTCTTGTAATAAAAGTGTACTTTTATACAATAAAATTCCCTTATTTAAAATACAGCCTTAAGTAAGCAAATAACGAGGAACATTTTATTTCATCCTTGTGGAAAGATATCGTAAATACCTTGTGCTTATTTACCTATCTCCTTCAGCCGATAAGTGTTGATTTGACAGAAAACATCTTAGTACGCAACAATAAAAAGAAATTTGAGACCTATTCCTACATTCCGATTTGCATTAAGAAGAATACGTTATGTGTGCCTATGTGTGGCTTTAAGCTTTGATGTTAAGCCGAACCTTTGCTTTTCTACATTGTGTATAAAATTGTTAAAACCGTCAAGATGCAACGCAGTCGATCATTTCAACCTAAATACTGTGACAAATTTAAAACAAATATCCCAATCGCTGATTTCACTCCGTCTGAGTTCTCTTCCTCATCAGTATGTTCATTCAACGAATGCAACAAATATACGGAAGAGGTGGATCGAAATTCCTACAAAACAATGTCTCACAACATGAAGGAATTAGAAAATTGCCATGTGCAGGGCTATTCGATTGCAAGCGATTATTTATACTTCGAGGAGGAGCCGGTTCTCGACAACCCAAAAGAGAGTTATGATGACCGATTCCAGCTACTACACACAATAAAAGACGCTTACACCTATTCGAAACGGAATAGCCTAAAAACATTCGGTCATTGCTCAAATCAAGTTTTTACAAAACGAATTTTTAAAAGAGTTTGCAATACAAAATTTGTTCCCATTATTACCGCTGATGCTAAATTTAGTAGTTCTAAATCGTGCTATAATGGAAGTGTAGCTGGCTGTTCAAATAACAACTTGGCTTCTCAAATCACCAACGCCACTTGCAACAACACTAGTATGGACTCGTCGAGTAAAAAGCTTGACACGGCATTTGCAACCAATCGATCAAATAGTGAAATAGTATGCAGTCGAGCTGAGTTTGTTAGTTTGCGACGTTTATACAAATCATTTCGAAATTCAGTAGGTTTTAGTGATACTTTAGTTAGGCTACGTTCAAGCAAGCATGAATCGTCGAGTCAAACAAAACGCAGTGATTGTCGATCACTTCTCATCACCAATCCAATGGCTGAGCACGAAATTTTGTTACCCAATTGTTTGACTATAACCCCCCACAGAACATGCAAGAGTGTTGACGTACTTTTGTCAAAAAATTACAGCCCTACCACGTCTTGTTGCTATGAGTGGATGTCCTCGCAAATTGACAACTCATTGCCATACAGTTCTACTAATAAGGATGACAGCATTTCGATATTTTCACGAGCAAGCAGCCATAAGAGTATTGAATCACCACGTCATGGCAATGGAGAGAATTTGCAGCTTGTTGATACGGCGAACTATGAATTGCTGAATTACCGTTTGCTAAGTGATACAGATCAGCCGTCTAATCCTAGGAGCATTTCATCTATTTTGGACCATCTTCCGTCTGTCAATAAAAGTAGACCAGTTTCTGCAGAAACTTCGGGATTTATTCAAGCTAGTCCACGAATGGTAAGGTCCTACCTATCAGATGAGCTACCGGTTAACGGGCATTTAATGTGTAACCAAAGTTTCATAAATAGCATTTCAAATAAATCCGATAGTAGTAGTAATTGCAATCAAATGGTTTCTACTGAACTTAAGGAAACAAATAATAATTACGGTTTTGGCAGCTCTAAATACGCAAGGCAAACAATGAATTATAACAATAGTAGTAAGAAATCGGGGATAATTTTCGACTCGCGAAAATTAAGTGGCGAATGTCTAGCTGTAGGTAAACACAGCACTGACAATGAGAATAATTATAATAGCATTTCAAGTAACTGCTTGCCGACGTCTACAATTTCATATGAGAATGCCTTATATGGCTTTGCTTTACGTTGCGGACGATGGGATTCCTTTCAGACAATCGCGAAGGGTGGTATTGATCCAAATCAATTACAGTACCTGCATCCTGTTCATGGACCGATATTTCTATCTGCACTTGATATGTTCATATACGCTGCATGCAGGACGAGGTTTACCAATTCAAAGTTTAAAGAGGAAATAATTGGGAGTACTTCATCCCTTGATCATAAAACTGCAATGAAATTTTATCAACATATCAATGATTACCCTGATTCTCAGTGTGAAAGCAGACTAGACAAAAAAAACTTTGCTGCTCTTTCGTTTCAAAATAGTGACTTTTTGCTAAAAAGGTTTACTTTGAGAAATAAACTTAAAAACAAAAAATATCACGACATTGTGCAGTCAGCTAAAAATAATAGAAACGAGTCACCGAATTTTGGAGCTGTAAACGGCGTAGTCGACCCAGGTGAAAAAAGAAATAAATTCCAAAATGCTGCTAATGTTGATGACAAGTCAGCATTTTTGTGGAATAAGACAACTAAACAACACCAGGCCTTTAACATTCCTAAACATAAAGAAGATGCTCCGCGATTATTGAAAAAGTATCAGTCGTGCAAAATCATTAATGGTCAATTTTGTTGGCAAAGTCGCAAAATGTTAGAGGCAAGCATCCTGTCAAAACCGACCGTAACACCCACTCTTCTGACTGTGTTGGCTAGCCTACTGGATGCGGGTGCAATTGCGTGCATATCGGAATTCTCCACTGGTTCTGGTGCAATCTCCAAAGGAATAACTTTACAGCGGTTTCTTGAACTGTGTTACGCAACATGTCTGGAGCTACGCGTCAGCGTCTGGAAACAACCTCTTGGTATTAAGGCATCTGAAAATGTTCTTGAATCAGCTGGCCTTCTGAGACGTTTAATTCAAGCAGGATTAACACCTCCAAAACATTTATTTATCACAAACGTTCAGCTAACAAGTATGCATGGTTGCGATGATCAATACAAGGCAAGGTTGGATAAAGATAGTGAAATATATGGGTTCGTAAATTTACCAACGTCTGAATCGTTACCAACAATAGAATTTGACGACATGATTCTACATAGCAGCGGACAGCTTCCATCATTTAATTTACTTTATTTAGTTTTGAAAGCACTGGCTAGATGGCGAACTGGGGAGCTACGTAAGACGAACGAGACAGACGCCATTCTTCGCATACCCGTCGTTTTGAAACGTTTCGTAATTCTTTTGGTAAATATCATTTATTCAGGAGCGCTATGTTTGCCAAAGAAGTTTACGCAGATGGATATGCAACTAGATGAATGTATAGGTTCTATTCAGAACAACAACGCTAAAAGTAATCATAGGTATTTTAACTGCCATCCTCATAACCCTCAACAGAAGCCAGAGTTAGACGTCTCAGAAAAGATGGAAGAAAATGATTTGCTGGCGAACGCGCAAGCTGGAGATTCTGATGTTAACATTGAAAATTCTTTAATGCAGGCAAGCCTTAACAAACTCAACGATCTTGTTACCAACAGACCTTTGTCACTGTACATACAATCCCGACTATGCGCACGCCATCTATTGGCTGGGAGACATTTTCGCGAAAAACTGTTTGACGGTATCTCATGCAATTCTACTTACGAAGTGACCAATAAGCCCGTCAACAATGGTTGCAATTTTGACAAAAATAGGTCAAATTCTGCTGACAGCTTCAGAAATGAAAGGATCAATCACAGTTACGTAGAAAGTGCCCAACAGCCAATCAGAACTGTTGATATTCTGCTGCAAAAACGTCATGAAATAATTGAGAAGCAGCTAAATATACTGCCCGATAATGTGCGAATCGGACTAGCATACCTGGAAGAGCGTGATCTATCTCTTGAACTAAACATTCTAGCTAACAACAAAATTTAATAAAATTCTAAACACATGACAGTCAACTGAAATGAACAAAAAACATTTACAAAAATCAAATTTTGAGATAGTGCCTTAAAAATGAGCTCAATTAGGTAAAATATGAGTGTTTTCTGTTAAATGAACTGTTTCCGCAATGTTTTCCCACATTTGGAACAGATATTTTGCAAAAAAAATATGATTTATGTTCTACAGGTTTAAAGAATTTCGTTTTACCGGAGGCAAAAGATAATGAAATCAAAATGAATAATGCGATGAGATAAGAGTGCCGTAAATAACGAAGTAAAGGCAAGTAAATTAACAATCTACTTTATAAATGTAACGAACAAGGCTGTGAGTTGTTTTTCGTCTTTCTATATTATCGACCATTTCTTAGCAGATACCCAAAATAAACGCCTATTTCAATTATCATTTCATTGTATTTTTGATATATAAATTTTAAAAGTCTTTTATGTTATTAAATTACAAAAGTTGTATTTTATACAATTATTAAACTTTATTAATAAGTGAGACCCATTTAGATCTATTATCAAAATATTGTCTGTCAAGAAAAGAACACTTTTTATTAGATATTCTGGTTTCCAGAACATGATTTGTTCCCGTCTGATCTATTTGATTTTTTTCAAAATTGCGTTATTTACGACAAACAATCTTCTTTTTGAAGATACGTCTACTATCCGGAATCGAAGTTAAATATTATATTTTGGGTTTATGACATTTTCATAATATATCATTAATAACGAAAGCGGTCTTATTCATTTGCCGAAAGGTCAATATAATTAAAAAGAGACTTTCGAAACTAAGATTAATCCAGTTAGAATTTTACCGAATAAGAACTGTTCAATAAATAGCAAAATTTTTGGATAAAATATAAGTTTAGAAGGCAGAATTATTCTAAATTTAGCTTAAGTTATAAGTTTATCTGACGTCAACAAACAATGTTCCTGCAACTGAGAAGGTGGCAAAATATAAACAGATGGAGAGAGACATAAAATAATACAAGAAAGAAAGGGGGTTATAAAAATGTAAGAGAAAGCGAGAATATCAATTTTAAGAATATATAAGTTAAAAACATTCTACTTGAATTTAAAGGGAACAAACGCTTTCATTGTAATTTTACACAATTATCTATGAAAAATAATGAAATACTGTAGTCAATACCGTTCTAGATACGTAGTCAGATTAAAATCGTCATCTTATTTTTGTAAAACGATACGACGAAACTAATGACCACAATTTTACTCTGCAGATGCGTTAATCAATTCCAAGTCTCTTTTTCATAACATGGGACTTATTTATAATATAGAGGGTGTCAAATTTACAGTAAATATCCTTTCGAAATTTTCATTAAAACCATATCATAATTAAGTAATTTTTAGAATATTTAGCTTACGAATCAGTATTAAAAGCATGCATCAGATACTGCTTAGCTTAGAAAGAAACTCAGTCAACGCACATTTTATATCATGATTACAAAAATACACTAACGAACTGTAGACGAAATTTGTTTTATCTCAACAAATGGATTCTAGTATAACAGTAATATAAAAAATTATTACTGTTTTAAAGGGTGTTTATAATTACAAATCCAAAATCGAAATTTTATAAAGTTTCACTAAGTTAAATTAGTCTTCAAATTGCAAAGAAATCCAAAGACATGCTCGCACCTAAAACTCTTATGAGACACCGTTCTTCTGCTAAGAATTCTTACTGGAATTGTATATAAGGCGAAGAACTACGAACTAGAAATTTTACCTTGTTTGCAAATAACTCAATTTTATCTCGAGATTAAATAAACCTGAAAACAAATCTGTCAATATAGCAGAAATCGTTTTACGGTTCTAGATGAACAACTTGTGATTTATGGACATAATATAGATGTAATTTAACCTAACAGGTAATATTTTGAAGCTTTATGACATGCAACGTGACAGTCTAGTGAAATTTGTCCAGTTAAAATATTATTTTTATTCCTGACATTGCATTGTTTATATACCAGCAACATGAAAAATGACGTCCGATAAATAGTTTAAGACTAAAACAAAAATGTCATCAACGGAAAAGAGAAAAATTTTAATAGACGCAAACCACAAAGCCAATTTTGAAATTTTCAAAACAAATTATATTTAAAATGGTACAACAACTACTGCTCACCTTAAACAATATAAATCATCTTAAAATAAAATATAAGATAATCGATGCCAAAACTAAGAAAAAACCAAGAAATAGGCCAACAAGAAAATTATTGGGGGAAAGACATTATATATTCATCAGAGAAAAGATTTCCAATGGCTTTAACATAGATAAAAAAACAAAAATATGAAGGAATGCTTTTAACAAATGTAGCAGAAACCACACATCCAACTGAAGTTGAACTCAAAAAAAAATTTTCGAGCTTGTTCAAAACACCACAGTTAGTGACAGAAACAACAACAGTGAAGAAAATATATTTAACAGCAAAACAAATAATAAATAACCCGAACACCAAAAAACGAACCAACCACAACGGTCATCAAAACAAACTTCCATTAGAACAATCCATTGCTGCGAAAAACAACAGAAGCTGAAATAATTTTATGCATCACAAGAAAAAAGGAGAACACAATAGCAGAAATAAACTATAAAATATAAAGCATGGACGACCTTGAAGACAAAAATCATCAGAGGTAAAAATGAAGAGCTTTGGCCAAAAAACATTGATAGCGTCTAACAATAACGGAAATATTATTAGAAAATCAACTTAAGGAGAAAAAGACGACATTATGTGTACCATTATTACAGCGCATCCAATAATGATATTAACAACTGTAAGTAATAAAAAAATTCAAAAAGGAAATCAAATTGAAAAAAACCACAGGGCGAAAAAAAAAATTATTTGAAATTAATATGCTATGTCAATTAAAAACATCACCAAAATACTAAAAACATAATCACCATGAACAACAACATCCAAAATCCTCAGACCAACATGAGCTCAGTCAACACAACAAACGACACCTTCAGTCGCAACGCAAACAGCATGATTAGTACAAAAATTTTAATGATCACACAGTTGTCGTCATCGGCAGCACAAAAGGATTAATACTACTTTCTTTAAATCAAGTTGACGAGCTTGAAGTAAACGCCAATCCAATTGTAATTAACCTGTCGTCGAACAACATAACAAAACTACCGCCAGTCGCTAGGCACTGACGCGTGTCGTCCTTCCATGATCATAATAAGAGTACGACGGTAAACTGGCTAGCGAGGATCAAACCGCATTTTATATATATGGAAATCAAAATTAGATATTCGGCTCTCACTACTATATCATTTGGATTTCCATATATATATATATGTAATGCGGTTTAATCCTCGTTAGCCAGTTTGACATCGTACTCTGATGATGATCATGGAAGGTCGAAACGCCTCAGTGCCTAGCGACTGGCGGTAGTTTTGTTATGTTGTTCGACGACTGGTTAAATACAATGGGATTGGTGTTTACTTCAAACTCGCAAACTTTATTTAGAGTTGTTACCACCACCCGCGCAATCAATTACTGTTTAATTGTATTGTCTATATATGTTGTTGGCGAAAGCTACAAACAGTTAATGTTCGAGACTGCATAGAAATTGTGCAGCCGAAAGACTACGAGAGGTGAGAACCGTATATCTAATTTTGATTTTCATATTTATGCAATGCTGTTTGATCCTCGCTAGCCAGTTTGGCGTCGTACTCTGATGTTGATCATGGAAGGTCGAAACGCGTCAGTGTGTTGGGACTGGCGGTAGTCTTGTTCTGTTCTTCGAGGACTGTTTAAATATAATGTAATTGGTGTTTACTTTATGCTCGAAAACTTGATTTAAAGAATCGTTACCACCACCCGCGCAATCAATTATTGTCTAATAGGATTAACCCTATGCAAAATATCACACTCACCTGCCCACGAATAACAAAATCCACCACTAACACCACCTCTGCGATCACAAATCATCAACACAATTAGCAAAACCACCAACAGCACCAGATCCGCTGAAAAATGAACCTACAATATTACCGCAAACATGCAACAGCCACGAACTGGGAAAACAAGAATATTAACACAACCATTACCACCAAAATTAGCACAACATCAACAAAACCAACACCACTGGTACTGAGAAGACCTTCACAAGTACCGTTACTCTAGTACAAGCACGACACCCAATTTTCAACGGAATTAACAACACAAGTTTCATCACTGCCACAAATAACTTGAACGTGAACAGAAATTCTGTTATAGCCATAATATATGAGTGACTTATGGAGACATAAAAACAAAGTGAAAGATGTGCATTACGCAGTACTATTTGATCTCATGTCCACGCCTAAAAGATGTGAATAGATATCCTGATATGAAGTTAAACAGCTACTCTGTTATTTAAGCTGAGAAAAATAATAAATGTGCAAATGATAGTAAATGAATAGATAGGCTCAAGCGTAAAAAATGACTTACATCAAATTAAGTAAAAGGACAAAATTAAAACGTCAAAAGGACAAAAAAATGCGAAATTAAACTTGACAGTGATCCTGAAGCTTGAGTTTAAGTAGCAAGTGAAACAGTAGATTGAAATTAAAGCTTTATAAAAAGCCACTGAAACGAGATTGAAGATAGAAAAAAATATATAATTAAGGAAGCAGAATTGCCTGATAAATTGGAGAGAAATGTATCAATTTCGGCAGGAATGTCACCGTATACGTGAAAGCCTGTTCAACTCTGTGCAATGAAAATGAAAATTCGCATGCTTGTAAAACATTTGGCGCACAATAAACTCAAAATTAAGAATTTTCTGCTAACGAACATAGCTCCAGCGATTTAACAGATTTGACTTGCCATTCAGAAATTATTTAAATTATAACTTCAGTATTCTCGAAGAATTTTGATTTTGAAATAGTTTGCGAAGTTGATAAATTCTGCGTGTGAATTTACAAAAAATCATTTTTACGACAACATCTATGCATAAGAATACTCCTTCGACTATTTGAAAGCTTGAAAGAGCCAATTTCGTTGTTTAATTACACTGAAAAATAAATTGCGTCATCTCCGATTGGAAATTATCGACCTTCTGGTAGGAAATAATTTACAGAACAATTCGAATGTGGTTTTTTAGATTTTTTAATGTATATGTGGAACACATTAGGCTATGTAGAATTCAGTTTAAACGAATATTATTATCACCTGTACAAAATGCGTTTTGTGCTTACTGGCGACAAATCAGTAGAAGCCAACAATATACCGCAAACCCAAAATATATATTTTTCAAGAAATGTGGGACTTTTAACTTTATACGTCCTATATCTGTGTGTACTAAAGTAGTAGATTGGATATTATATTAACTCATTAGCAATGCGACTGAAAAGTCTATTCACTATAAACAATATATAATAAGTAGCATAATGTCTTTAACAATAGGGTTAATTTCACCAAAATTTAAAAAAAATCAATTAGTCGCCATTCACCACGAAACGTATTTGCATTGAAGAATAAACCTACTTTTTGCTTACGTTGGTTCTTCACTGGTTCTCATACAACTTATTTGTTACTAGGTACGCAAAACTTAATACTTATTCAAATATGAAAAGCATTTAACTGATACAGCATTTCACATTGTGACGTAACACGAACAACGGTGCTTGTTTTATGCGAACTCTCTAACAGTTAATATAATCAAGGTTGTAAACGCGAGATAAACACCTGACCCATTAATTACATACATTTAGCAATATAAACTAAAAATAGTATGGTGTAGAAAAAACAGTTCATCCAGTAGACCAGCTTCGTCCTTATTGGGAATTCGTCACGTACCGGCCAGAATTTGCCGCGGACAGGGCACGAACCTGGGAAGGTCTCCTTCAGAAACAGATGCTCCAACTGCTAAGCCACCCTGCCGCAGTGGATGAATTGCCTTCTTAGTTTATACTGACAAATGTTTATACATAACGTATCAGGTGTTTTTATCAAGACAGCAACCTTGATTATATTAATTGTTATCATCGTCCGTGCAACCAGTTTTCGTTTAAATCCCTAAAAGTCTTTATATTTGGACTTCATATTTGTAGTAAGGATAATAGTTAAATCGGTATTTATTTTCATCTAACATTATTTTTCACATTAATTATTTACGGCATATGACGGAAGTCATTGTTAAATGCTTACTATCCTTCATTTATTCATTTTTATTGATTTCAGAAATTTTTGTTGCGGTAACAAATAAATTTCTGACGAAATGAAAAATATTTGCATTTGTAATTCTTTAAAGGATTAAAATACATTTTATTGAACAGCTTCCTCTTTCAAACACATAAAAGTTAAGTACCTTTGCATTTTTCGACCAAATGTTGGACAAACATGTGCAGTTTGAACACCTGCACATGAATTTCGAAGTGGGCCCTAAACGTTTGGCTGCAATAAATTAAGACATTGATTACTTTGTCGTTCGTGTTTCAACAAGCTTAAGCAAATAAAGATTTAGTAGATTATGTGGCCTCTAGCGAAATCTAAGTCGTTCAATATCTGCTACTAACAGCAGAGATTGTGGCAAGTGCCAACTTTACGGTCAACAGCAATGCATTGGATAAATTGCACATATTTAGAATGAATATCTAACTCCAATTTCCACTTTATATCTATTCAGACCATTAAACACATCAAAATGAGACGAAATACTTAATGAAAAATTTTGCAAATTCGTAAACCGTAAATTGGTTAATTATTGTAACTAAACAGGTAAAATAATTTAAATTAGCATGAGAGCAAGAAACCCATTTTACTATGTGATATCAGCATAAGATTACGGTAAGAAAATTATTGATAATTTCTCAAGTTGTTCGTATTTTTAAGTGAGTTTGCCAATTTTCCCTGAAGGATTTTGTCTGTTAATTCATAATGTTTAAATAATTAGTAATAAAATGTGCAAACAGATAAATAAATTTCCATGGTCAGTATTCCCTTGGATTTTATCTTGGATATGCAGTTTTCTAGATGGTATAATTATTTCTTAGTATGAATCAATGACTTCGAATTCAGCCTCTTTTACTCAAGTAGTGATATTTTTTCCCAAATCTAACTAGACATAGTTATAAATTTTCTAAACCAAAATTCAGCGAGATACTTTCAACGGAGCCTATTTTAAATGTTCAATTAATGGGTTACAAATATATTTACGAATGAAAGCAACTGCTCAAATGGTCAATAAAATGTTGCTTTTAAGTATCTGCTAGCAAAATAAATGAAATAATAATTAACTAAATTTTGTAGACTTGAGATAATGCCATCTTTTTTCAAATAACACAAAATAGCACAACTATTTACAATCAAACGCAATGACGCGTTTTAACAATTCACAGTTATCCGAAGAACATCACGAAAAAATTGACACACGAATATCAAACCGAAAAGAATATACAATGTAATAAAAATTAGATTTCGTTTCACTGTGTATTTAAGCAAACATTAATTATGTGGATGAAATGAATGCTTTTTTTAATCAGAATTGAGGACTTATGATAAACAAAAAAACCGACCCATTTAACCTGTTCACAATCAAGAAAAATCACTGTCCGTCCAACATATTTCCACTGAAATGTACAGAAATTGATAGTAATTTATACGGTAATTTTTTTTAGAAAGCAAGCCTGGTAAATTTTGATTAAATAAATACGTTATAAAAAAACGGGAAGCGACAAATATACTTTTTCAGCCCGAACAAACAACTGCAGACACACATACAAATATTTCACCAGATTATATATAAATCAAGAACGAAATGCCTTGGTTTTTTTAGCTGAGGATTAAGGATGTTGCATACAACAACCACTGCTTTACGTAATACTTCGCAAATTTTAACTACAAAGATAACCTGAATATCCGCCTGATTTGGAGTGTGATTTTATAAACAATGTGTTCAGCTATTTCATTGAAGGAACAATGATTACGCGCGCGATGATGACAATTAATTAAATCAAGGCTGCGATCTTGATATATACACCTGACCCATTATGTATATACATTTGTTGGTGTAAACTAAAAGTTGTATGATTTAGAAAAGGAAATTCATCGTGTAGACAAGTTTCGTCCCTATTGGGAACTCTTCACGCACTTTCCAGAATTTTCAGCGGACAGAGCTCGAAACTTTGGGATCTTTTGCTCTAACAACTGAGCTACCCTGCAGCTGCTGGACGATTGCCTTTTTTACATTATACCATGCTTAGTTTTTTTCTGGGAATTGTATTTATACAGTGGGGTTGTTACTTACCTCAAGATTGCAACCTTGATTTAACTAAATGTTTTCAGCTATTGTCAAAACCTTTTTCCCATGACAACTGTGGGCGGCCTACATTACGAACTGGACAGCTATAATATTTGTATGAAAACAATGGTAGAATGCTCTATTGCAGGGACCTTATCCTTTGCATTTATATTAAACAGGCGTTCTGTTGTATAAACAAGTATCAGCTGTGTTTTAGGTATCTGCGAAGTCATTACTTTTTTATTTCCACGGGTCAACATTTTGGATGATACGCCCCATCTTAAAGGTATAAAGACATACAATTGTTTTGATCGACTGTGGCCTCATCGCTACATTTACGCACATTGTAGGCTGTTATGTGCGACATCGAAAATGATCAGCTAAAGGCGAAAAAGTATTACTTAAATCAAGTTCGCGAGTTTGAAGTAAACATCAATCCCATTGTATTTAACCAGTAGTCGAACAGCAAAGCAAAACTGCCGCGTTAACTGCATTGCGGTTTGATCTTTGATAGTCAGTTTTATGTCGTACTCTGATGATGATCATGGAAGGTCTAAACGCGTCAATGCGTGCGACTGGCGGTAGTATTGCTACGTTGCTCGACGACTGGTTAAATTCAATGATATTGGTTTTTACTTCAAGCACGCAAACTTGATTTAAAGAATTGTTACCACCACCCGCACAATCATTGTTTGTTTAATTGTATGAGAAAAAGACGTTTGCACATGACAAGAGTATAAGCTCGTGACATGTTATTTTGTGCGTGCGTGCGTTTCTCGAACGAGAAAATCTATTTGTCATGCTGAAAGTACATAATGTAGTTGGAACGAGTAAATTTCCGCTATTAAGTTCAATTTTGTCAATGATTAACACTTTGCTGCACAAACTATCGAATGAACTAAATGCAATCCTAAAAGCTGTAAATATTTAAATTTGAAACAATTGTGTTTGCGATAGTTTTAGCGCAAAATATATGTAAAATTTTGCAAGGTCAAGAATACAAGATGGATTTGTTCGATTCAGTAAATCAATTTACAAACATCCTTGTTGACAACACCATCGATTTCCTCTGTACGTCCATCATTCTCTATACTTATAGAAAATCTTAAATTTCAACTCAGTATATGCAATAAAGATTCAATGGTCAGTATTTCAAGTAAGCCGATGGTGTTGTGATGGACAGTCCGTTAGGAAGTCCAGTAGCTGATGTCCACATGTTCTATCTGGAACCATTAAAACTATAACCTTTCATCCGAACGTTCAGACCTATATATCTGAGGTAACCATACGTAAAGACACCGAAAGTAGTCACATGCTTAAAGATTTTACCAACATGGAGCATCATATTTAATATTCTTGCGAGCAGGAAACTCTTGTCTAACGCACTGTCATTCCTTGAAGCAATGCTACTGAGACAGGAAGATGGTAAAGTAAAACTGAAAATTTATCGAAATCAGACATGGACTGCATTTCACATTCATTAGCACAGCACTGTCCCAATTTCTTAAAAGAGAAATTTTATAAGCAATATTTCCTACAGAATGAAGGAAATCTGTCATTGTGAATTTATATTTCATGTACTGGCTAATAGCTAAACGGACAAATGGAGGATGAACATCGACAAAAAGCAATGCAGGCATACCCAACCTCAAGGTGATATATATCAGTATACCTTTGAACGGAGACGGGTCGTGTAAAATAGGCATGATACGAATTAAAATGCAATGATTTCTCGGAAGTCTAATACACATACGATGCTTGTTTATTCAGCAAAGCGGCTGTTTCACATAAATGCAGTAGATAAGTTCCCTAAATTGGAACATCAAAAATTATTTAAATATACCAATAGCATAGCTGCTTATTACGATATGTAGACCGGACAAGATCAATACTGAAAAAGCGAATTCAAAAGAATTTCAGATTAGATAAAGCTGGCAGCAGTAGCCGAACAAATTTTTTTTAAAAATTCCACTCGAAATACGGCAGTTTTCCAGGTTATCTTCAATGTCAAAATGCAGAAGAATAACGTTTAGCAAAGGTTGTTGTATGAAATATCCTTAATCCTCAGGTAAATGAACAACTGAAGTTGGTACATTATTTGGACATAAACTAGTGCTTTGTTTTTTATGAGTGCGCACTCTTTTGTGTAGGTCTCAGCATATAATTTTCTCGTTTCATGCTTGCTGTTTTGTAATCTATCTCTCCAATGCAACATTATCCACTTAGCGTTGCAGCAAATATATGTACAAAATACCACATATTAGAGCCAAGTAATAAAATATACCATGATCGCTTCCGGAAAAATCAAAAGTTATATCTGAATTTGCAGTTTCTTGTTCGTTGGATTTTCCGTGTTGTTATTGCTCCATGTTAGTGAAATCCCACAATTTACAGCTGTGTATTCAGTTTGAATAATAGGGCACGCAAAATCAAAATTAAACGGACGAGTCAATTAGGAGAAATTTTCAGCGATCTGCGAACTGTGCAGCATTTGAAAAAAACGAGTAAATCCCAAGACTTATGTACAATTACAATTAGATTAGCTGCATTTTACATTAAAATAACTGTCCATTTGAACCCATTATAAATTTAGGCAGACATAACCTCAGCTGAGTACACAATGAGTGCTCAAAGAAAATATGGTGAAATATAAAGGAAAAGTGAATAGACCATGGAAAGTATATCTTGCAAATCTTCGTAATAGTCATAAATACACATTTTAACCCAATGCTATATGTTGAGTTAACGCGAAAATGCCCTGTCTATGATTGTAAAATTAAATTATAGAGAAAATATGTATTAAATAAGAACTGTGGAGTAAGTAAGGTAGAAGGAAGACATGCAAAATGGCACAAGCGTTTCAATATAGGACAATACCTGATCCATATCTGTTACTTATGAAACCGCAATCATAGACTTTCTTGCAATATATATCTTATTTATTACATTACCACCATTCTCTCATTCCATTATAGAACTTAATGCAGAGTTTCTTCTTTCTATTGGCAACTTTTGGTTACCTAAATAAACAATTAATATTATACGAAACTTGTAATTTCAGGTTTACTCTCATACATTTTTTATATACGATCACAACAGGAAGCGATATTTTTGTGAGAGAAAACTTCAGTTTTAACGATTCCTCACTTTTAATAAGAAGACTATATTTTAATAATATTAATGTTAGCTACTAGTGTGCTATTGAAACTAAGCAGTATCGCTACTTATGGATATTCATATCAGTAAATAATAATGACCCTAAATAAGATTCCTGTCATGTTCTCTGTTTTTGTAAGCAGTCGAGTAAATTTATTTGGTAGATTGTGGGTGGATACTCGACCATCTGTTGCTTTCTGTGGCTGGACGCATGTAAGGAATGAAGGAACATAGGCGCAAAACAATTTGGCGCAGGAAAGATAGTGCGCTAATTGTCACCGAGGCTGAAATTTTCCAATCGCTTAAATGCTTTCGCGACACTGCGAAAAACGACCGAAGATGACTGACTTACTAGTTGAACTTTATCATTTTAAATATATCTCATTAAAAAATTCCAGAAAATGAGATATGCGAGAAATATTTGAAGAATTATATAACTAAATCAATCTTTAAAAATACATTTCGATTGATGAACTGTTTGTGCGTATTTCAAAGCAAGTGCATTTATCGCTTCTGATTTTTCAAATAATACGTCGATGTAGTCCAACGTGATCATGTTTGCTTTTCTAAATTTAAACAGTATAAAATGGTAACTATTTCAGACGAATTGGGATCTGTCGTAGTTTTAAATATATTGCATAAACCAGTTTTCGCTATATCTTTATTTATCAATACATAATAGATATCTTAATTAACATTGCTTATTTAGAAAAATAGCTGAACACCACTATGTACAATATTGGATGTAGTGTATAACAATCATCCAGATGTAATATTAAAGCCACTCGGTTGTCTGTGATGTCGAAATTTAGTCAATTTATTTTCTAATGGCTCGTTTCATTACGTCCATTTGTCATTTTTTAAATGCGACAAAAACAAATAAAATCACTGGATAAGAAATTGTTACAATACTGCTTATGCTAAGACTAGTTATATATATATATATATATATATATATATATGGTATATATAGGTATATATATATGCAAGATGCAAATGTATAAAGTAGCTGTTAACTCAATAAAATTATGAGAAGAGGAATTTGCCTTTTATTTTGGGAACTTTCACATTATATTCTAAACGATAGAATATCCATTATTTTAATTCAAGAAATTGCTATTGTGAGCCACTTCAACGAAATGCTTATTGTTACAACGGATTTGAAGTACTCAAGATACTTATTTGAAATCATTGCATTTACGATTTATTTCCGATTTGTGCATATTTAGTGAATTGTTTAATTAAGCATATATGATGGAAATATTTTCGGACAACTGATGTATTGTGATAAAGCATACATTTGTTTTTTCTATACCTTATTATACCTATTTAATGGTTGATTTGACTTATTAATGAATACCTCATAAATGAGTTCTCTAATTGAGATTTTAAAATATCGACAAGGTAGTTGATTCTGTTAATGAATTTTATATTTGTTTCACCAATGTATGTGCAAGCATACATGACTGTAAATTTTTCAATTCTAAACGATTTAGTGGAAAGTTGGTCTCACCTATATTGGTTGACATGTTTATGCAGATTCCCTCAGAATGTATCATTATTATGTCGTCCAGCAGACTTAATATTTCCTATTTCCACAGTAAAGTGTGCATTTTTGTAGATAATTCTCTTACTAACTTTTCTAATCCGTCAGAAGCCATTTTATTTAACTCAACAAATATGTTTTATTTTTAATCAATTATTTATAAGAGTTTGTTCGTATAAAGAGCATTAATATAGAGTAAAATAAAATCAAAATATATTTAAAAATTTAAATATCTACTCCTGCATCTCAAAGTCTGCTTACATAATTGTGCTGACTGCTTCATTTTAATACGTGAACTTCGTTAAAGTCTTCAGTTGAATTCATGCCAGCCCAAGATAGGAAACTTGTTACGTTTTCAGTCTCAAAGGTGGCTACGACTACATTTTCCACCCTCAGGAGTCGGCCCTGACACCGTAAATAAACGAGCAAGTGTTACAGTTCGTGGTCCATCGGGCATGTTAACAAAAACTGTATTGTGCTCTGCGTCCACACTTTCCACACGATACTGTCATCAATTGACAGCCTGTATTGCAATGGGCTCCACCTTCACGACCATGAAATAATAGCCGACCATTAGGTGAGTGCATGTAGGTCTTCTTGCATAGGTTTGTCGCTGTGTGGCGCCGATATATTCTGTTAGTTGTTTTAGGCGCTCCTGACTATCCGCTATGATACAGCGCTCATCGGATCCTGGAATTACGTGTTCACCTGGCAGTCTAATATACCCTCCAATCCTGTAGCTGTTGGTACTGTAAATCGCATGGCCCACTCGACCAAATTTGATTGGCCTATCCAGGATCCCGAGGTCTCGTGACACCAACATTTTAATATCTCTATCATCGTCTTGTGTGCTCGTTTAGCCACCGCGTTGGTCTGTGGGTGGTAAGTGGCTGCGTGGCAATGTTTTTTGTCAAGGTACTTGCATCAATGGTTAAAATCCCGCGACTCTAAATGTGCACCCAGGTCAGTAACGATAACATTTGATGTACCAAAGCGACTAAGTCATCGCTCTTCAAAGCACTTTATAATCTTCTCTGTTGTAATAATCTTCAATGGTATCAACTGGATCTATCGGGTAAACTTGTCAACCATTTGAAACACATAGGTTACCCTGCCAGGAGCTACCGGCG
Organism: Eudiplozoon nipponicum; assembly: GCA_029291075.1. Lineage (NCBI taxonomy): Eukaryota > Metazoa > Platyhelminthes > Monogenea > Mazocraeidea > Diplozoidae > Eudiplozoon > Eudiplozoon nipponicum. Next base: position 28,707 of record JAQBSW010005817.1, on the reverse strand, counting down.
GTGGACCTACCAGATCAATATGCAGAAACTCGTTCCGTGCAGCGGCATTAAAAGAAACCTTGATGATATTTACTTTTTTTTGTGGTTTACAAAGCTGACATGAAGTGCCCTGTTGACAATGGCTACGAAATTCTTTTGGTAAGTCAGGTCAATACAATTGCGATTTCAATGTCTCAATGAAAAGCCCGTCGCCGGGATGTCTCAACGTTTCATGCCAGAAGACCATAAATTTTGTTCGTATAGTCTCAGGCAAAAACCATTGACCTGACTGTCCTTCTTTTCGCACTAATAGTTCGTTTTGTAGGTTCAACGCTTTTTATGGTGCGGAAACAACTGTACCGTATTTTTCTGGTTGATTAATTCCTGACATGGGGCGTCATTTCCTCATACTTTGGAGACTTTCATAAGTGGCAAAAATTGCACAGCGGAAATTCCACTGAATTTATCGGCTGCCTCATTCTCGAAACCAGCTATATGATTAAATGTTACATCGTATTCCTCGAGCTCTTCAATGGCTCGGTGTTCTCGTTTCTTCTTAATACACAGTGATCGCAAATTCAATAGTGCTTCGTGGTCCGGTAAAGACGTCTATATGCCCACCGATGACAAAATACCTGACCTATCTTAATGCCCACCGTATGGCCAGTAATTCCTTTTCTTTGGCAATATATTATTGGTCCGCCTTAGTGAGTGTGCCATTTATATATTGCGCCGGACCTCCGTTCGCTTTTAACACTGCTCCTAGGCCAATATCTGACACATCTGTATCAATTGACATACTACCTAGTGGGAAAGTCAAAATAGTTGTTTCTATTAATTTTGGTTAACACAGGATAAATGCTTCTTTAGCCTCTTCCGTCCAACGAAACGGTATCATGGCAGTAGTTGACTTAGACAACGGTTGTTGCGTAACCGTCATCCCTACGAGATATGGTCTAGAGAAATTCAACATACCAATAAACTGGCAAAATTTATTTCTGGTATGGGGTACCAGATAGTCTTTGATAGGCTGTACATTCAAATCTAATTGCATACATCCCTCCACAGAGACTGATTGCCCCATAAATCGCACTTTCCGACCTATTTGAAATTTTTCCGGATTAAACTGTTATCGCTTTTCTCCGGCTTTAAACAACATCATCTGCAGCAGAATACGTAACTGGTTTTCAGTAATAGCCCACATAATAACACCATCAACATCGACAATATGGTAAGTCGGACACGAAAATGTCCATCATATTTTAAACACTTTTGGTGCGTTATTAAGACCGAATGGTACCTGAATGAATTGGAAATAACCCTGGGGTACCTACATCACTAACTTGCACGTGTCTTCAGGCCGAACGCCAATTTACCAAAATCCCAGTTTAAGGTCAAGCGCGGTAAACCATTTGCCTTTCGCTAGCTATAGGAACAAATCATGCAGAACCGGCAAGGGCTACGGATCAGGTTGAGTCACCGAGTTTAATTGCCGGAAATCAGCCGCCGGTCAGTGCGAACCATCCTTTATCGTAACTTAAACCATTGGAGCAATAAGGGCAGATGAGGATGCTTCAAGAACGCTGGCCACCATCATCTCTTGTGTTGCCCGAATCGCTGCTGCTAGTTTCTTTGGGGGAACATCATATACTTTTTATTGTTCCTGAACTTGATTTATATTGGCGTTGAAAATCTTTCCACCATCATGGCCTACAATTGATCTCCTCCTAACCCTTGGGCTATATATCGACTTTACATAACTCCATACATGCGGCAACGTTTCCCATATTTCTTTTATTTCGAAGGCCACATGATTCTGAACATATTTTAGGGTGTTCTGCTGCTTCTCGTCTCTCAATTTATAAATCTTATCCTTCAAAGGATTAATATTTTGCATGATCTTGACTATCACTAATGGTGAAATGGTGGTCATTCTCTATTAAAACTATACTGAAATAGCTGCCCCTTAGGCAATGTATCCGTCGCAGCTGGTGTTTTTATATTTTGACCTTTCTTTCTAGCCACTGGATATCACCGACCGTCGAGGACTCGCTCATTATGCCGCGAAGAATTCCAATAAGATATATCGCTCCTGCTGGATCATACAACAAGAACTATGCGTGGAGGCGCAGCAGCCAGTTTGTTGGACATCATGGCCGAAATTGGAAGAGCCTGAGTTCTTTCGTCCAGGCTATTCCTGCGCGATCTATATTGGCCCATATCTGGTTGGATCCAGCAGCATAAACATGATGGCGTCACGTGGTAGCAACCTAGGCAAAGACTAAGTAAACCATCGCTTGATGCTTGCCATGATATCATGGGGCATCTTACCCGGTAGTGGTTACAGTCTGTACAATTCTGAAAACACCTCTTGAGTCCTGGCTCGTAAGTGATTCGACTTTCTTCTTTTGTGCTTATCATACGTCAGGTCGACGGACAGTTACAATTGGATTGCATTTATCCCATCAACTAACTTCTGTTACAGTTAAATACTGTTTGTTGCGGAGAACTAATATATATGCAAGTATGAATTAGGTGTTACAAACCTAGTAACTCCCGTAATGCCACGTGCACAATATGTGCTTCTGATGAAAATTCTTTCATCAGAAAAGTAATTTATTTCTAAGCATATTTATAAAACAGTAAACTCAAATACGTTTAAAAGTCGGTATTCTACATCAAATAAATTTAAAAAATGAATGGCAATGGGCGAACCATTTTAAATCAATATTTAAGAAGATGATCAACATGAACTAACGTTGCGAAATTATGATTTTGTATGCAACTGATATAAATCAATAAAACCAAAAAAAATTATTATATCGGCAGCCCCGAGAACCCGTTGAATCAGCATTATTATGTATTCAGACAGTCTAACACAAATTTAAACTAAATGAATCTAGACAAATATAATTAGTAAAATTTACGGCAAATAAATTTGAATTTATAATGATATATAAGAAGAAAATGTGTATAATACCCGCTTTTACAAGCCTACACGTTCAAATTCAGCAATTTTATAAAAGAAGAAACATGGGGAAATTCGCAAATGTTTCGTTCGAATTATATTTAAGAATTGCATAATTTATTTTAAAGAAAACCGAGATATATAACATCTTCAATAGTAGGCCTCGTAAGTTTTTTTACCGTTTATTCCTATTTTCCTAGTCTACAAAATAAAAGTTTCATTTAGATGAAAAGTATTTTTCAACGACATTTATTGATTTGTGGTATTTACCGTAATTGTGCCCAATGTAATTTAGTTGGCTAGTATGCAAATTGATGTTTTTATAATGAGATTGCATAATTTGCTGGCTTTGACCTAATAAACGAATTAATTCAGAACATCGTAGAATGGTATTCTCAAAATTGAAATTGCTTTATTTCAGTCACTTTTATATAGTCATTCTTTAAATTAAGAAAGTTATCAATATTAATTTTATCTCCGAGTGACAAATTATTATGATACATAAATAACTCATCTAGGAAATTAAAGTTTTCAAAAATTAATTATCAAGATTTACCTACATTACTATCTGGGTACATTGTAAGCAAAATATTAGACAGGAGACTACAAAGTGGTATTCAATTACACATATTATTAATTACTCGATACGAATTTTAAAAATAAATTTCAGATGACAAAGTAGGGTTTTTGCTTCATCTTATCAATTTATTTACTGGAGAAGCACAACAAAAATAAATTAGTTTAAATAGAAATACATTCAATTTAAACGTATTTTAGGCTAATGTCCATTCATTTATGTATTTAAGGAAGACTGTTTTACTACTTAAACAAATTATATTCTGTGCATTTCTCGATTAAATCTGTTGATAAGATCGGGAAAAAAGCACTAATGTGACGTTTTCAATTTATTTTTTATATTACAATCTGTTAAAAAGTAATTTATGCATTTGAAGAATAACTTTTCTACAAGCATTATCTAATTTTCGAACTAACAAAGGTGAAGCAAACCGTTTAAATTTCCAGAAAGAAGTATGTAATTTTTTACAAATTATTGAATTATATTTCAATAATTCCCTAATAATTTGAACACTTCCACATTGTTTAATATTATGTCGGATAAGATGAGAGACAAAAAATTGGAATATTTTCGATAACGAACTGTTGATTCATTGCCGTTTCTCGTTGTATTTTATTTTTTCGTAACTCGTGAATAAGCAAACTAAATCCTTCATTTTTAAAAAGAATATAGTAAATATTCAAAATTATTGCTCAAACGTGTTGGTCATAAAGGTTATGCATAAATAACAATGGGATAGCTATCTTTTAAATCAGTAAAATAACAAAAATTCAATCTTTGATTCCACAGTAACAGCTTTGTTTCGAAATGTCGAACCAAATATAATAACCGTTTTCAAATTCAACGTTGTCATGTGTCACACAAGCTAGTATTGCTGGCGAACTGTTATTGTTACATGATATGTAATTCTGAAACGAACTTTAGACTAATTAAAACATGCTATAACCTAGAGCTAAAAATTTAATAAGGGCGTATTAAAATAGATTTCTCCCAAAAATTCATGTTATTTTGCCATACATCCCTAGATTTCTGACAACGAGGTTTGACAAATTGCACTTTGAAAAAAATTAAAATACAAATTTCTACAATATATTCACATTTTAAATAACTACCTTCTCCGATTTTTAAATGCAGACATTTCGCTAATATACGTCTACTTTAACATTTGGAAGTGCGTTAATTTATTTAGCTTCTTTGAACAATGAAATCTGAAGCTTATTGGTTTCCATTTTCTTTGCAGAGCAAGATTTTAAATTTCGTTTGATTAAATTAAAAAAATAAACAGTTTTCGGAAAATTTTTAGTTGACTATTAAGAAGCAACTCTCCTTTTGTTGAGCAGTCTAGGTAAGTAGTTTTCTATATATTTGATTCGTCACGATGTGCAGATAAATTTATTCCTCTGTGAAAAGCATGTCTACTTAGCTAAATTTTTATGCGTTTCAATTATAAAATAGTAAAAATCAAAAATTTTGGTTTTAATATTTTTAAATAGATAATGTTACACTAAATTCATAGGATTCAGTTTCTTTCAAATATAATTTTGATTTTATAAATATCGTTGAATTTATTTTAATAATAATTAATTTTAGAAATTATTGTAAACCTTCAAATAAAGGCACGGAATTAATTTTTCAAAGTGTCTTGTATAGAACTTCTTGTGATCAGGGATTTACAGGAAGTTGCCTAAAGATCATTTTGAATGACCCTTAGTGGTTAATGACATCAAAGGCCCTTAAAAACTTAAGTTTTATGCAGCTTATTGGTAGTTACCGTTCATTGAATTGCGACTGTAAAATGTTATTAAACTCCGTTTAAAATTATTATTTTTGCAATAAGATCTTTTCAAATTCGTTTATTGCGTAGAAACCATGTCATACACGTTTTCAAAATATAATATCGAATTTTTGGATATGAAATATTATTTAAACAGCTGCGAAATAGCTACGTTATGAAAAAAACCTATTAAGGCATAAGATAAATTTACTGAGATTGTACACGAGAAAACTGTTTGTATTCATGTCGACTTATGCATATATTTCTGTGCCTTTTCAAACTAAACAGCAGCTAAATAAATTCGTACCAAATACATGAGTGCATATTTCATGTCTACGAAATCAAGTATATAAAACTACAATTTTTACAGATTCTATTTTAGACGAAATTATGCGAAAGTAAGTGCATTTTATTCTTTTAAAATACAAATTTGTCATTTCCATGGCCATCAAATTAGGGTTTTCCGCTGGATAAGCTATGCAGCAGGCAATTTGGATGATCTCTATCTTTCATTAAAGATAAGGCAAGATTTCGTATTAGGATTTATTTTGGCTAATATTTACTAATTTTCTGTTAATAGGCAAATATTAAATGCCAAAGCTTATATTATTATATTATATTTATATTTTTCTACATACCAAGCGAAATAAAACAATTAATCCATTTCCACATTTTAGAGACTAGAAATTTGTTTAAATTATTGCAACGTTTGTTTAAGACTCTCTTGATTTTATAAAAGTCTTTCAAAGCCGAACAATATTACAGCTTCCAGAGTTCAGAGCTGAAAAAATATCATAAATAGGTATTGAGTTTCTTAATATTTGTAGTTGTCAATGATTCATAAGGAATTCCATTTTTAGATTAAATAAACTTTCATTTAATATGAATTTCAGTTCATATTTATTAAATTATTGTTTGAGCTTATTATCATTTGAAAAATAATACTAACTCTTTAGTATTTGATTAATGCCTGACAAAAATGACAAATTTTAAGTCCTATCAAAATAATTCAGTCAAGATAATGTATCAAAATTGTTATATTTAAATAGAATTGAATTTCGGCAGTTCCATCTATCTTAATTTACGCTATTACATCAGTTTTATACGTTTTATGAGTCTGTTTTCATGGAAGCCTGAGTTACCACCAAATAATTGTTTTTCAATGCGCTTATTTTGTATACATCCAGTATGGTTTTTTAAATGTAATTCAGTAACAAAATCTGTGGATTTTTATAAAATGTGACAATTTTAAGCAACCGTTCAAGGTATTTGATCTTCAGAATAAATAAACCATGACGAGAATACAGGAAACTTATTTAAGCTGGGTTTCAAGAACATATAGACTATTGATGCTTCATTTAACTGAATAAGTTAATTAACTCTAATCATATTATTGGAGTTATTCTCTTGAAAGTTTTATATTCAAAAATGTGTATCAGATGCACATTGAAAATTTATTTTTACGTATCATTAACTCTTATGATTTGAAAACAGGTTGTCTATCATTTCGAAACAAAAGTTAATCTGCTGCCTTGGCAAAAAACGAAAAACACTCCAATACTCCCACAATCGAAATATTTAATACATTTAATTATTCCAAATTGTCATACAGGGGAAAATATTTATTTAACAGGAATTGTCAAAAATAGTTACAAGTTTTTTTCGGCTTTCAAATACTTTTCATGAAATATTTGAAACTAAACAACGCATAGTCTAATATTTGCTGATTTCCTAACTGAAATTTTATTCAGCCATCGCACAATCAAAAAACTTTGTGTGTAGTTGATATGTTTATCAGCCAATCTTTGCAGCAAATTTTACCATTTCTAAATTATTTATCAATAAAATGTTAATTAAAAAATCGAAATTTAGTGTCAAATACATATATAAATGTGGTTATTATGTGCATACTGTTGCAAACAGTGTAAGTTTATAAACTGTCCTTTTTAATTCTATGATCCACCTTGACGCTTATATAGGAGTGGATATTAACAAACTTTAATACTAGTCTTATTTTCTACGTGAATGCTGTGGTTGGCAATAGTTCATCGTGTCGAACCCTTAGGATCGCGGGAATTAGTAACCATTGCTTTTTTCTATCTTAATCTTAAATCGCAGCAATGTTAGACCAGGCATCTGATTTCAATTGGAAGACGGATTGCCAACTATCCTTCCGTTGACGCCAATGTTTGTTAATTTTGCAGCATTTCAAGTCTTATTGCGGACCACATATGTGTTGTTTGTTTGCGGACAGAAGTATTACAGTTAAGCCAGCCAATCTTGCTTTGCTCAAGCATGAAAGAAATTGAATTTTAATGGCAAACGTGTCGCGTTCGAATTTATGTATGCCAGGATTTGTTGAAATTTCACATTTAAATTTTTTGACAATTAATGTGATGACAATATAGCTCGCAGCGTGTCATGGGTTCATATTAAATGAAAATAACATAAACGTGGACAATTTTGAGTTCCTATTGAGTGAAATTTTCCAAAAATCTCCAAACGTTACCTAAAATGCAGAGCTTTCATTAGGTTTTGACTGCGTATTGGATGTATTTTCAGATTTTAAAAGTTTATCATCATTCTCGTTGTTTCGTGCTCCATGCGAGAACTTATGGAGTATTTCATAATTCCCAGAAATGTACTGAGCCAATGAAATTGAAACTGATGCAGATACTAGCTTTAGTAGCGATTGGAATGAGGTCTTGGTAGGACACGATGATCTATTTTAAATCCGTGCGGTCAGCTTGCCGCCTTTGTATTTGAGAATGGTGTAGGTACCACGCGTGCTATGCATTGGGCCGAGTCACCTTAGCTACACCAAATTTGTTATAAGTTAAATGATTCTATTTGATATTTAGAAGAATGTCTTTTTCGCTGCTGTGTTGTAGTTGAATGGAATGTATACAATTTTGCTCTAGGAGTCTTCCAAACATTGAAAATATCTCTTCTGGTGAACGGTTGGTAATAGAAACAATACAAAGGCAAAGGCTTTAGAGTTTTAAATATGTCACCATATGTCTCCACCTATATCGAAAATAGTGGGTAAAGCAGCGCGGGTGTATCATTACAAAAATCAATATATTACTGGTTAGTGATAGTTAAATCAATGCAAGACGCGAAACTGAGGACCAAGCTGGCATATATATTTCCAAAAATTGGATTATTAAAGGCATTAATGTTTGTTTCTCTTTACGCGGAAGCCAGCTGGAATAAAGTGAAATAAAATTAAGGTATCTAGAGATGAAAAATTTAATCTTGTTAGGCACCAACATTAGGGCTTCTAAATGTGTGTTGTGTTTTAATGCTTATCGAATTTTATTTGAGCACAGATAATACCAGAAACTTTTATATTGATGATCTACTTGTAGGTTGTGCATCAAATCTGCCGAAGACGCAATACAACTGGCCATTAAGTTTACATTTCCCAGAGAAATGGCATAGCAAACAGCATAGCTACACATCAATTATTAAATAATTAATTTTTTATAAAAAATTGAAGCTTTAGACAAAGAATCGTGAATGCTAAACGCTATATGAAAAAGAAATTAAGCATTTAGAGATTAGTTATTTGAAGAGGAATCTACTTCGTCTAAAATATGTCTTTTTCTGTACTTTTATTGCCGGTATAGTGGCAATGCAAGCAAACTTTGGATAATGAGTTCGAAGCAAATTTTTGCAGCATTAGAATGAAAAAAAATTATTTATTGTCGGGATAAACTAAGATAAAAATTGACAATTTGGCCTTCACAAAGAAATGTTAATGGGCAATATGTTGTAGATAACCTAAAAAAGAAAATCTGTAGGTTGGGCGCACACACGTTTATTACTATGGGCAAAAATTTATTTAAATTCGAAATAATAAAGCTAAATTATTCTTCTGGCAATTCAGACGCAAATGCAGAAATTTTCGTACGTTTCGCCGACATGTAGGTCACGATTTCCTTTGATAAGGCTACTGTAAATATGCGAAATAATCTGTAACATGATAATTTATTGAACTTAAAATAATTTTACGGAACATCAAATGATAGATCATTACGAGACATCTTATGAGGATAGAAAAAATGAGGAAATTTTATAATACCCTTCACGTACATAAATAAAAATAATTAATCATGATTTCATCAAATACAAGAACCGTTCCTTTCTAATTTTCTATTCAAGTATCTTCAAATGAACATCACTTTATATATAAATTGAAAGGCAAAACAAGATAGAAAAATGTAATCATGGAGAGAGCGCGAAATAAGAAGACAACCAATCAATTGCGTGCGTCAAATCCAGTTCAAGCTCAATGCCTGGACATGCTTTTTCTGCTAGTATAAAAATTGATTTTCCATAAAGATTCCAAAGTGGCTAGCTCCCTTTTGTTATTCATTTTGTAAATATCTTAAATGCTACGTATTGCGAATATACGTGTGAGGTTTCGACGATGTGTTGCGCAATTGCAGACGTGTATGCACCATTTGGTCTGAAACAGGCGTTTAAGTTGCAATTTTCTTTCATTCGAGTATCTAGCCGTCTCCTACATCGGCCTACGTAAGTTGATCGACTAGTGGCGCATGTATATTGATAAATAATGTTTGTTTGTTTAAACTAAAGGTTATTCCTCTTTGAATGCTGGTAAAGACACGTGTGTTACTTTAAATAACACTAGAATTTGGCCCCGCTAAATTTTTGTGTTAATGCCGCTTCAAAATTTATTTTCTGCTATTCGGGAAGCTGCATCCCCCTTAAATAGGTGTTCAGGTAAACTGCTTTCTTTTCATGTCGAAAATACTTCTGTTTCTGTTTACTTTCAGACGTAGCATTTATGATAATTAAGAAATGCAATAACAGAAAGGAGTTAGCCACATACTAGGCTTTATGGATAAACAAATTGCAGCCGGATTTTTGCAAGCAGACGAAGCATGTTCAAGCATTAAGCTTCAACTGGAGCTGACACACGCAATTGATTGTTTGTTCCCTTGTTTCACGCTCTCTTCATGTTTAACTTTTTCCTATCTTGTTTTGCCTTTCTATTTATATATAAATAGAAAAAAATCGGTTCCTATATATTATAAAATTTCTTTTTCTTTTTGCACAATGGAAGGATACTATGAATTTTATTAATCCTCGCATTTCAAAAGGATCATACAAAAAACTAAATGAACTAGTAACGTTAAATTGTAGAGCGCATTGAAAGTTATTGTGTAAAGAACATTATTATCAACGTATTAGTAACAATTAAATAAAAGCTTTTTCATGTTCAGCAGTTCTTAACCAAATCACACATCTAAAATACATTGATAGACTAAAATAAAGATAAAAAATTATCAGCGGATTTTCCCCGTGGCAAAGTGAAATTTTTAAAAAATTAGAAAATTTAAAGTTTTTTGGTGAAATTGAAAAAAAAACATCATTTTATGTATCGTTGACAAAGCTTTGCTCATATTTCTTAACAAGATATGCAAAATATTCTACTTGGAATAAAACAATACATAATATTTTGCAATAAAAACTGAAGTGTGGATTTGAAATATAATCTCTACCATGTTCTATAATATTGCTACAAGTCCAAAATGCATGTAGTAGAATGCATCGCTCAAAAATACTTCTATAAGTGTCAAATATATTGTGGATTTGATGCGTATTGCCCACGTCTCTTGATGACAATTCATTTAAAACGAAACGCATTGATAATTATGTTTGACCTATTTTTTCCTTTTCTCCTTAAAATTTCCTCATTATCTCATGCCGAGTAACTTGTTTATATAAACGAAATGTATGCAAAACGCCGATACAAGTATACTACATATGTCTACCTTTAATTTCCCTTTCGCCTATTATTGACCACAATTATGTTTGGATTATTTATTGATAATGAAAGCACGACAAACCACAAAGTATAATTCAAATTAGTCAAATGTCAGAATTGATACGTAGAGAGTACGAGAATGATTTAAGTTTTACTTTACTAAAATACACCGATTGATGATCAATTCTGAAATTAATAGCCTTTTTACGATAGTACTGTTTCGAAAAATCGAGGTTTTGAAGAAAAACTTACGACAAGCATGTAATATTGTGTAACTGATTATTAAGAATTTCGTGATTTGCTTGAAGCTTCAAATTATATTTTACTAACTACAGATTATCGACACATTTCACATTTCAATTTGTCGCATTTGAAATAAATTATTTTGAAAACATTTCTTGTAGCTCGTCCAAATTTTGTAAAATTCTTCGAAATATATTTCTCAAATGATAAATTTCTTCACATTTGATGTCATTTGGTCGAAATTTATTTTACCTTGATCTGATTGTAAACTGTGAGATAATGGCAGATTTCCCACTGTACCATTCAATAATGTGTTTCATGAAAGGCCACTGATTAGGAGAACGTTCGTGATTTGTTTCAAGCTTCAAATTTTAAACAGAATAAGAGGTGGTAAATTTCGCATAGTTAGTGAAAAGTTATCTAAAGCTTTTTTTTAAATGAATCGAGTTATTGCTTAAATTTATGAAAGATTCTCCATATTTGTGCTCATCAATGACGTTTTTATTTAGAGACATGTGTTAGAAAATGTTTTAGTTTTGACCATCGATTAAACAGTGTTATACGCATCCACATTTAGGAAATCTTTTCCAAATATTAAGATGCAGAGTACAAATTAAATATTGGGTAATAAATTGAAGCAAAAATTGTTGATCCGCTTGAAGCTCTAATTTTTACATAACTAACTACATGTAACGAACAAACAAAAGATGTCAAAACTCGCATTATAATGTCTCGGATATAAAGAGAGGGCTTTCCTAAATTCCTTTACGAGCAGATTCAAAATTTCTTTAATAAATCGAAAATGATATCTGAAACTTAATCAGAAAATCCACCTAAATTTTCCAACATATAATAGTAATTGCATTGCGGTTTCTCGAAAATAAAGTGAGAATATTCCAGAAGGCTTCTACCATAAGATAGCAATTTTGTACAGTGCTATGAAATCTTTTTTTTAACGTGTTAGGAAATCTTATTTAAATTTGGCAATATATGATCGAAATTATTTTGACTTTGACCTACTTTTAAATAGTGTGAAATAAATATGCTTCTTTTGGAAATGTTTTCGAAATATCAGGATACTCGCCTCTACCTAATGTTTAACATTGTGTATGCAAAATTAGAAATTAACAAATAGTTTTAAAATATCAGGATGCTGACTTAACAGCTGTTGCTTAAATATAAGAGTAGTGATCTGCTGCAAGCTGCAAATTTATTTCAAATAACCATTTGTTAAATGTTAATTGAAGATGGCATTCTTCTCATTACATTATCTCTAATGTAAGTTCGACGGTTTCCCAAAGCACTATCGAACAGATCTGAATTTTCCTCAGTGCTTTGAAATTTTTTCCTTTGCTATTTTCGTTTTCCTTAGAAATATTTGGCGACATATGCTCAAAATTTTTTCTCTTTTTATCTAATCGTTAATTGTGTGTTAGAATCCAGCAAATTTAGCAAATAGGTTCCACGTAATAAGTTTCAAACTCAACTGTTTAATAGTCTATTTCATGAAAGGAGAACGTGGGTGATTTACTTGAGCCAAATTTTGTAATGAAAAAACTACAAGTGCCAGAAGTTGGGTAACTAAGTTTGCCAGACAAAACAAAGATTAAAAGCTTCTCATTACAATAACTCGAAGATAAGCGAGAAGTAATCTATAGGCGGACTATTATCACTTAATTAACTGCCAACTAAATTAAAAGTTCATATTCATATGACAATTTAGAAATTCCATCATCTCAAAAATTTAAATCATTTAGACTAGAGTGATTCAAAATATAGGGCGTATAAACTGAATCTGTAATACTTTATATATAGCCTTTCATAAATAGAGAAGTTTTTATAATTTAGAAATATTTTATGTGCTCTAACACAACATACCCGGAAAAAATGTTTGTTTTAAGACGAGTTTTTGACGATGCATTGCCTAATTGGAATGTATAGTATCAAACGAAAAATGTTGGTCTTTCAACAAATATTTCCGTAATAATTAAAATTGAATTTATCAACTTGTTGATAATCAAATTAGCATTCAGAAAAGTATTAATATTTTCACAGATGGAGATTTGAATACGCCAAAATTCTGCTACGTCCAGTTAATAATCGATAGCACTAGAATTTGAGAGAACTGACATGGTTGTATAACGCATTTTCTGGTGAGCTTATTTGATGTATTTATATCATTATAAATGAAATAAAATAATAAACGATGTAATTAATTTAGTACTGGCAAGTCAATAAAAGCCTTAGTTTCGAACAAAAGTATATGAAGAAAATTAACATAATCTTGGAAAACCCTCATTCTGGAATTTTTACTTAATAGTGTGGTGTGCAAAGTATACAGAATGACAGAATGACCGAAAATATAATGTCAATTGAAAAGATTCTTTCTACGTCGAAGTCTATCAAAACGGTGCTAAGTTAATTCATGCATTTACAAACCAAAAGTAATAATTCTTTAAATCAAGTTTGCGAGCTTGAAGTAAACACCAATCCCATTGTATTTAACCAGTCGTCGAACAACATAACAAAACTACCGCCAGCCGCAACGCACTGACGCGTTTCGACCTTCCTTGATCATCATCAGAGTACGACGGCAAACTGACTATCGAGGATCAAACCGCATTGAATATATATGGAAATCAAATTTAGATATGCGGCTCTCACCTCTAGCAGTCTTGCATACATTGAACTTGACTGGAAATGTCGGCTGCACAATTTCTATGCAGTCTCGAACATAAACTGTTTGTAGCTTTCGCCACATATACATATATAGGCAATAAAATTCAACAACAATTGTTTGCGCGGGTGGTGGTAACAACAAACAGTTAATGTTCGTGACTGCATAGAAATTGTGCAGCGGATATTTCCAGTCAAGTTCAATGTATGCAAGACTGCTAGAGGTGAGAGCCGCATATCTAAATTTGATTTCCATATATATTCAATGCGGTTTGATCCTCGATAGTCAGTTTGCCGTCGTACTCTGATGATGATCATGGAAGGTCGAAACGCGTCAGTGCGTTGCGGCTGGCGGTAGTTTTGTTATGTTGTTCGACGACTGGTTAAATACAATGGGATTGGTGTTTACTTCAAGCTCGCAAACTTGATTTAAAGAATTGTTACCACCACCCGCGCAAACAATTATTGTTGAATTGTATTGCCTATATATGTATATGTGGCGAAAGCTACAAACAGTTAATGTTCGTGACTGCATAGAAATTGTGCAGCCGACATTTCCAGTCAAGTTCAATGTATGCAAGACTGCTAGAGGTGAGAGCCGCATATCTAAATTTGATTTCCATATATATTCAATGCGGTTTGATCCTCGATAGTCAGTTTGCCGTCGTACTCTGATGATGATCAAGGAAGGTCGAAACGCGTCAGTGCGTTGCGGCTGGCGGTAGTTTTGTTATGTTGTTCGACGACTGGTTAAATACAATGGGATTGGTGTTTACTTCAAGCTCGCAAACTTGATTTAAAGAATTGTTACCACCACCCGCGCAATCAATTATTGTTAAATTGTATTGCCTATATATGTATATGTGGCGAAAGCTGCAAACAGTTAATGTTCGTGACTGCATAGAAATTGTGCAGCCGACATTTCCAGTCAAGTTCAATGTATGCGAGACTGCTAGAGGTGAGAGCCGCATATCTAAATTTGATTTCCATATATATTCAATGCGGTTTGATCCTCGATAGTCAGTTTGCCGTCGTACTCTGATGATGATCAAGGAAGGTCGAAACGCGTCAGTGCGTTGCGGCTGGCGGTAGTTTTGTTATGTTGTTCGACGACTGGTTAAATACAATGGGATTGGTGTTTACTTCAAGCTCGCAAACTTGATTTAAAGAATTGTTACCACCACCCGCGCAAACAATTATTGTTGAATTGTATTGCCTATATATGTATATGTGGCGAAAGCTACAAACAGTTAATGTTCGTGACTGCATAGAAATTGTGCAGCCGACATTTCCAGTCAAGTTCAATGTATGCAAGACTGCTAGAGGTGAGAGCCGCATATCTAAATTTGATTTCCATATATATTCAATGCGGTTTGATCCTCGATAGTCAGTTTGCCGTCGTACTCTGATGATGATCAAGGAAGGTCGAAACGCGTCAGTGCGTTGCGGCTGGCGGTAGTTTTGTTATGTTGTTCGACGACTGGTTAAATACAATGGGATTGGTGTTTACTTCAAGCTCGCAAACTTGATTTAAAGAATTGTTACCACCACCCGCGCAAACAATTATTGTTGAATTGTATTGCCTATATATGTATATGTGGCGAAAGCTACAAACAGTTAATGTTCGTGACTGCATAGAAATTGTGCAGCCGACATTTCCAGTCAAGTTCAATGTATGCGAGACTGCTAGAGGTGAGAGCCGCATATCTAAATTTGATTTCCATATATATTCAATGCGGTTTGATCCTCGATAGTCAGTTTGCCGTCGTACTCTGATGATGATCAAGGAAGGTCGAAACGCGTCAGTGCGTTGCGGCTGGCGGTAGTTTTGTTATGTTGTTCGACGACTGGTTAAATACAATGGGATTGGTGTTTACTTCAAGCTCGCAAACTTGATTTAAAGAATTGTTACCACCACCCGCGCAAACAATTATTGTTAAATTGTATTGCCTATATATGTATATGTGGCGAAAGCTACAAACAGTTAATGTTCGTGACTGCATAGAAATTGTGCAGCCGACATTTCCAGTCAAGTTCAATGTATGCGAGACTGCTAGAGGTGAGAGCCGCATATCTAAATTTGATTTCTATATATATTCAATGCGGTTTGATCCTCGATAGTCAGTTTGCCGTCGTACTCTGATGATGATCAAGGAAGGTCGAAACGCGTCAGTGCGTTGCGGCTGGCGGTAGTTTTGTTATGTTGTTCGACGACTGGTTAAATACAATGGGATTGGTGTTTACTTCAAGCTCGCAAACTTGATTTAAAGAATTGTTACCACCACCCGCGCAAACAATTATTGTTAAATTGTATTGCCTATATATGTATATGTGGCGAAAGCTACAAACAGTTAATGTTCGTGACTGCATAGAAATTGTGCAGCCGACATTTCCAGTCAAGTTCAATGTATGCGAGACTGCTAGAGGTGAGAGCCGCATATCTAAATTTGATTTCCATATATATTCAATGCGGTTTGATCCTCGATAGTCAGTTTGCCGTCGTACTCTGATGATGATCAAGGAAGGTCGAAACGCGTCAGTGCGTTGCGGCTGGCGGTAGTTTTGTTATGTTGTTCGACGACTGGTTAAATACAATGGGATTGGTGTTTACTTCAAGCTCGCAAACTTGATTTAAAGAATTGTTACCACCACCCGCGCAAACAATTATTGTTGAATTGTATTGCCTATATATGTATATGTGGCGAAAGCTACAAACAGTTAATGTTCGTGACTGCATAGAAATTGTGCAGCCGACATTTCCAGTCAAGTTCAATGTATGCGAGACTGCTAGAGGTGAGAGCCGCATATCTAAATTTGATTTCCATATATATTCAATGCGGTTTGATCCTCGATAGTCAGTTTGCCGTCGTACTCTGATGATGATCATGGAAGGTCGAAACGCGTCAGTGCGTTGCGGCTGGCGGTAGTTTTGTTATGTTGTTCGACGACTGGTTAAATACAATGGGATTGGTGTTTACTTCAAGCTCGCAAACTTGATTTAAAGAATTGTTACCACCACCCGCGCAAACAATTATTGTTGAATTGTATTGCCTATATATGTATATGTGGCGAAAGCTACAAACAGTTAATGTTCGTGACTGCATAGAAATTGTGCAGCCGACATTTCCAGTCAAGTTCAATGTATGCGAGACTGCTAGAGGTGAGAGCCGCATATCTAAATTTGATTTCCATATATATTCAATGCGGTTTGATCCTCGATAGTCAGTTTGCCGTCGTACTCTGATGATGATCATGGAAGGTCGAAACGCGTCAGTGCGTTGCGGCTGGCGGTAGTTTTGTTATGTTGTTCGACGACTGGTTAAATACAATGGGATTGGTGTTTACTTCAAGCTCGCAAACTTGATTTAAAGAATTGTTACCACCACCCGCGCAAACAATTATTGTTGAATTGTATTGCCTATATATGTATATGTGGCGAAAGCTACAAACAGTTAATGTTCGTGACTGCATAGAAATTGTGCAGCCGACATTTCCAGTCAAGTTCAATGTATGCGAGACTGCTAGAGGTGAGAGCCGCATATCTAAATTTGATTTCCATATATATTCAATGCGGTTTGATCCTCGATAGTCAGTTTGCCGTCGTACTCTGATGATGATCAAGGAAGGTCGAAACGCGTCAGTGCGTTGCGGCTGGCGGTAGTTTTGTTATGTTGTTCGACGACTGGTTAAATACAATGGGATTGGTGTTTACTTCAAGCTCGCAAACTTGATTTAAAGAATTGTTACCACCACCCGCGCAAACAATTATTGTTGAATTGTATTGCCTATATATGTATATGTGGCGAAAGCTACAAACAGTTAATGTTCGTGACTGCATAGAAATTGTGCAGCCGACATTTCCAGTCAAGTTCAATGTATGCGAGACTGCTAGAGGTGAGAGCCGCATATCTAAATTTGATTTCCATATATATTCAATGCGGTTTGATCCTCGATAGTCAGTTTGCCGTCGTACTCTGATGATGATCATGGAAGGTCGAAACGCGTCAGTGCGTTGCGGCTGGCGGTAGTTTTGTTATGTTGTTCGACGACTGGTTAAATACAATGGGATTGGTGTTTACTTCAAGCTCGCAAACTTGATTTTAAAGAATTGTTACCACCACCCGCGCAAACAATTATTGTTGAAAAGTAATAATTGTCCTGATTTAATTTAACAAAGCTATACTAAATTGACAATATTTACAATCTTCTCGTTTATTCTCTACTTCTAAAAGCATTGGTAAAATAAATGGTATTAAATAACACTGATCATTTAAAATGA
This sequence comes from Eudiplozoon nipponicum, assembly GCA_029291075.1. Taxonomy (NCBI): domain Eukaryota; kingdom Metazoa; phylum Platyhelminthes; class Monogenea; order Mazocraeidea; family Diplozoidae; genus Eudiplozoon; species Eudiplozoon nipponicum. Next base: position 10,411 of record JAQBSW010005817.1, on the reverse strand, counting down.
AATTTAACTGTCTATCAGGTTTGATAAAGGTGATCTTGTTAAGGTCTATTTAATGGACAAACTGGTGTGGAAAATCGATAATACGATGTAATAAAAGTAATTTTCCTGAATTGAATGCAAAAAACATTTTTTTAAGTCAAATTAAACAATACAGAATTTGGTAGCTAACTTCTCAAATAACCGGATAGGATAGTAACTTTAAATCTATTCGGAGCTTATTAAATTTTTCGCACTATGTATGTAATTGTGTTAGTGGTAGAAACCTTGGCATACAATAAATGTGAAATTAGGTGAACATAAAACATGTTGCGAATTTGGTTAAAATGTAGACACAGTATAATTCGTCATTGGATAGAGGCTGACCAGACTAAAGGCTGGGACGAATTTACATTTTGTCGCAGACAACCGTGCGAATTGTACACTAAATCGATCGAGACCAATCAAGAGCTAACATAATCAGCACTAATGCAGTAGGAAAATATTTGCACTGAATAATTAATTAAAGTATTATGGAATAGATGAAAGTGAAGTTATCGGAATTAGTATAAGATGAAGCAGCTATTAAGTGAGCAACGCTCACATAAGTGATACGTAGACTATTAAATAGAATAAATAAATCAACTGATAAATCAGAAATGGTTCTCACATTCATTGATACAGTAGGGTTGCATACTAAATTTCTCGAGAGATCATTGGTGTTTTAGCAAATACCCCTTGGAAATTGATTTGTATACGTTTGTTTTCATATAAAAGCTTTATTTCATTTTGTCATTAATTTAGTATTTTAAAATGTAAATCTAATTACTTAACTTAATCTTAGTTAAAGAGGCACTAAATTTTCACTTGCTATATTTTTACAAAATATTTTGTATAGATTAAGATGTTATTTTAACATTCCACAATTGTAATATTAATTTATACTCTAGGACGTGCAGCTTTTATCTTTCGCTTTTTCAAATTAATTATTTGACTTTAAATTAAAAAATGCAACTAATCGATTAACGGCTTCCATTTCATATTACAACTCATTAATTATACACATTATGCTTTGAAATATTCACTTTATTGTCAACCTATCTGGTTTAACTAGACATTGTCAATTAATATTGCTTAACGAAGAATGAAGTACAGTTTCAAAATATTAATTTTGGTTTAAACGAATTGTTCAGGTGAAAACTTTAATCTACACCCCTTCGTCCTTTATAAAATTATAATATATATATGTCTATCTTTCATTATGTATCGAAACTAATAATAAAACCAGGACAAACACAGGTTAAATTTCAATAAGCATAGGTATTATAGTGCGCGTGTTTGCGAAACCTTTTGCACACCTAAAGGAAGATAAGCATATATTTAGTATATATAAGAAATATATTTTAACTCATGGTTATGTGTAGTAGGCGACAAACTTGCGAATAATCTAACAGATAAGCGAACAAAAGATTGTCGTATTATTGGTCGTAAAAATAAAAAGTTTAAGTTACTTTGTTAATTGTTCGTTTTTTGCTATGGTTAAAGCACGGTTATTTACGTCCAAAAGGATATTGGACACGGATCTAGACATATTAAAACACGAAGTATTGATCATGATTAATTTCGAATTCTTTAATAATTAATTGAAAAAAGAATTTAATAGTCTTCAAAGAACAAATAGAACCATTCTTGCAAATGAAGTCAGCAGGAAGAGTTACGTTTGGGCTATACTGATGAAGAAGATTATTTGAAATAAACACAAATTCAACGTTATTTAATTTAAATGAACATTGGTTAAGCGGGCGGTTATAACAATTACTATTATCAAGGTTGCGACCTTGATTAAAAAACTAAACATGGTATATGTATCCAATATGAAATAAGACTTTTGAAGTGTAGAAAAGGAAATTCATCCACGTACTGTTTACAATTTGCCGCGAAATGGGCTCGAACCTGGGTACGTCTAATTCTGGATTTGTTGCTCTATCAACTGGGGCACCCTGCCTCAAACTATACAAAATTTTCAGTTATATAATAATTAATGTAACTCGGTTAGTATTTTTTCTTTTAAGTGCGAGACCTATGGCCTCCAATTAGATCAAAAGTTCCAACTAACCATTCCCAATCTGTCATTATTGAACAGACACCACACTACATGGGGAAGTGTTATTAAAATAAATATTTATATTATAAAACGAACATTGATTGTGCGGCAGGTGATTAAAAGTACTATAATCAAGGTTGCGTTCTTGAAGTAAAAGCCCGATCCATTAAGGAAATATATTTGTCGAGCCCTTTCTGGGGCAAATTTTGGCCAGTACGTAAAGAATTCACAGTAAAGACGAAACCGGTGTACTGGATGAATTGCCTTTTATACACTAAACAAATCCTAGCTTGTACTGACAAATGTATTTATTTAATGGATCAGCTGTTAAATTTACGATCGCCAAGTTAATTATAATAATTTCTAACTGCGCCCGCGCAGCAAATGTTCATTTTAATAAAACTTAGCCATGTAGTGTAGTGTCTGTTCAATAATAACAGATTGAAAATGATTAATTGAAACTTTGAGTTTAAATGGATGACATAGTAGCTCCAACTAAAACAAAAAACGACTAACTGAGGTACATTAGTTAGTATATAACCGAAAATTATTTTTAGAGTATGGCAGAGTGGCTCAGTGGATAGAACATCAGATTGCGAAGCAGACGGGACCAGGTTCTAAACCGGTCTACCGAATAAATCTGCCCCGCTACTTTATAAAATTCATTGCTTATAATGACACTTGTACATACAATTGGCTTGATATTTATATCATTATTGCAACCATGAAGTAAATCATTATTAGCATACCTGCACAATCAATGAATGTTTAGTAATGTCACTCAATAAATGTCGTATTAACTATCTTTGGCATAATTCGATATAACTGAGGAGCAAGTGTTCTATGCAGTTGAGATATATATAATTCTTTGCGGCTCCATTTGACCTTGTTTTTCTACCTGTACTTCCAAGTGAAGTATATCTTATTTTTAAATCAGATATGCGGATTTCGACTATACATCTATATCATTTTGAAGCAGTCGTACAACATTGCATAACTACCGCGATCTATTTTACGTCAAATAATGGCATGATTCATACTTTTAAAAATAGTTTCAAATGGAAGCCGAATTGAAAAATATCCCGTGTATATACTGATTTTAAAGTGATATAATTCTAAGTTACACGCACTATATTAGCAGATTTCATGACGCATTTTAATCTCATATCACTCACAATGGTATCTGTCAATTACATCGTATAGTCAATCGTTTTGTTGTTTGCACTGGACAACATGAATATGGACAATGTTTTAAAAAAAATTAATAGCATTCTCTCAGCTGCTGTGTATACGAATTGTTTTGCAATAGATTTTATTAATCGAAATGACAGGACTGTTCTCTCCAATTTATCAACTTTGACTGAAACTATTTTTGTTTTATTAAGACTTTTATTATTGATGACATTTTCTGCTTACGAGGTTGAGCCGTATCCGTTTAATATTAGCGATATTTACAATATCATTAAATCTGTCCTCTATAAACCAAGATATGCAAATTATGCATGACCTATTTAAAAAAAATTAAAATAGGACTGAATGTTTCAAAACAAAATTTCTCAAAATGTTTATTTTGTTCACTTTTTGTTTTCTTATGATGTGTTTGATCTGCAAAATATCCTGTTTTCGTTCGAAAATTGTGACAACTATGAATGAGATGCTATTATTAATTTCATATTAGACAAAACAATTTATATTAGAGTTTAAATTATTGAAACTATAATTTAAATGAAACAGTCAGCTTGTCTGCTACAAAGCGTAACTATTGTATATATATATATATATATATATATATATATATATATATATGTGTGTGTGTGTGTGTTTGTGTGTAACTGAGTGTTTGTGTAATTGTATATATATATTCGATAAAATTGGGCTTATCAAGTAAACAACTCTACTTTTGCTCGAAAACAACCATAACAACATCATCAAAACTGGAGCACAATGTTTATCCTAACCGTATAGAGAATCAATTCTGTATTAATTCAAATACGCCGTGAGGGAAATACCAAAATTTTTAAACTCAAATGTTGATATGCGTTTCGTACTTACTGGCGGCCAACACTAGGAATCTGTACAATGTACAAAATTCCATATATATTTGATCTAGAAATTTGGGAAACCCGATGCGAATGCTTTTTTAAACGGTAATATAATAAACTTCATACAATGCCTCCGGAAATAAAATGGTTAAAGTGCATATTACTCGCTCCTTTTAATGAGTCTCTAATGAGTACAAATTGCTTACGCACAGGCAGAATTTGAATCAAATTATTATCCTATTTGGTTCTTCTTTTCATTAGTTTTGAAACGCCTAATACCTAATTGCAATAAAGGTATTTAAATATTTTTTTATGTTTCACTGAATGATTTCGTAATAACTACAAATTAACGATGACCAGGGTAGGATTGTTGAAGTAATTGCTGAAGTAATAGTTATAAGTAATTTCTAATAATTTTCTCTTGTGTTAAAATTTTGCCTATCTTGAAAACAATTGTAGTGGTACATGGTACAAGCTCGTTTTTGACAAAAATTGTGTCTGTACCATTTACTGGCTCTTTATATGTTCTAATTAGAGTTAATTTTGAAGTCGCATGGCCGAAGTTGGTGTACAAAGTTATCCCTATTATTTCTTAAATACACATTTGTATAGGAGACTGTACCGTTAATTGTTTTAGATTAATTGACCAAATTTATAGTGAAATTGGAACACAGTACCGGCCCCTACCTATGAGTCACCAGTAAACACGAACGAATGGGAATGTGAGCCCATACTTATCGTTCATACTGATTGTCTTATATAAATTTGTTCCTATTTGAACTAATTTATTATAAGGTATACTGTACTTAATTAACCCTGGTGACTTTATTCGTTTCTTGCAGATACATTAAACATTTCGTATCACGAACGGTTTCGTGAACGAGGTTACCACATTTTCTTACATCTGTTATTGTGATTATTGGGCTGTGTACACATGTGACTATTGACCTGATGATGGATTGGGAAATAGCGTTCCGAAACGTAGCCAGTAAACAAAGATTGGATAAAACCGTATTTCCAATGGTTAGTATGAACGATGTTGCAGCCTTCGGGAAGAAGAAACGAATAAACACCCAGCCCGATCGAATACAAAACAGATACGGACAGGGAAATTAGAATCAATCGGATCTTTGTGAAAATTTTGGTGTAGAGCTACAACCTGCGTACACAAAACGCGGCATTGCAGAATAGAAAGTACGAGTTCATTTCAACCTGATTTTTGCATATACCCCAGGTTATTGAAGATTTGGCGTATAATTGATTTGTCATGCATTGATAAGTGTACGTTGCAGTTAGTGTATACGATAAGTATTTATCTACTCGAATATTATCACTAAAAAGACGAACTTCTTAACTGATGAAGATCGAGACAAGACTAAAATACTTTTACTGAAATAGAATGTTTTCAGATCGGCATTATAAATTTTACAAACATTTGGTCTATTTTCAAACCCCAATTGTTGGTAATTCATATTTTTTTTGAATACATTCAACGTTATTCGTCTTTTACGCAGTATAGTAAAATACTATATAAGTTGATTAATATGCATAGCCATTGAAGATAAAACTATTGATATTTAACGAGTTATTTGAACAAAAATGTCAAGACTACCTGATCGGTGTTGGGACTTGCACAGGCTGAGTTTAAGTTATTTTTTCAGGTAATTTTAATAAATCCAGTTTCGAATTTTTAAAAATATTCTATTAAGAAACATCTCACGGGTTTGCGATGAAGTTTTTCGACTGCACAAATTTAGTCAAGAAACATAGGCCTCGATAGAATTTGACCTTATTACAGATCTCATACAAGATACCTAAGTACTATGCGTGTCGTGCGTTATTCATATATACAAACTTGTTACTAATTTGCATCAAATTTATACCAATACAGTGTCCTGAGAAATGGTCTGACTGCTTCCTTTGTTTAGGTGGTTTCTTCTAACGTTTTATAAATGTTTGTGTTTTGTACGCAAGTGCGCTTCTTTCGGCAGATCTGTAACTTTGCTATTTATGTAAGTTAAATTGTTATTACAATTGCGCGTGTAATCTTTTGAGGTTACATTCAAGATATATGAACTGAGGCTGAATTTATTTATTTCCCATACTTCAAGTAAGACCAAATAAACCGTGCATCATTCCGAAGAATGATCAGAAGTTTTTAACATATAATTTATTACCAGTTTGTAACAAATTGTCAATATTTCTGTTCAAACAAACTTAATATTATTAAACTGTTTGGAATAGTTTCCGATTTGAATTATATCTTTCCATATTCTGATTGTTTTCTAAATAATTTTGCAGATAAGATAAAATGTTTCCACTACTATGCGAGTGTACCTACAAAACGTAGGAACTTTTAAATTAATATTGCTCGAAACATTATTTTTACGAGAAAAATCCTAATTTTGTTTATTTGGAATATCCACGCTTGGAGAATTACTCCAAACTTTAGTTCGTAAATTGTTGTCCTTGTTTATAGTTTACATTAGTTTTGCCTCAATATTTTTCTGTTTACTGTATTCAAATCACGAATACAATCAGGCCATTCTTTATTCCGTATGTTAAGTTTTATTAAACTTTTTTATTCCTATTCTCGCACAAGAAAATGCGTTCATGTTTTAATTCAGACGCACAATTTTTGTAGATTATAAAGTTAATTTATTATTTGGTTTCTGTTACCTGATAATGGCCCTAACCTTACTGACATATGCCTTCCTAATCTAAAATACAGTGTTCCTGTTGGATATTCAAACTGTTTTTTAGTAGGCAACAATATTTATACATAAGAAATTATTGATAGCAAAGGATATCCTGAATTCTCTGCAAAGGATTGTCATACGGAATAAAACGGAAAATTTTATTGCTGCAGTAAGCTTGTGGGCTTTTGTAAAGCGTGACTAGCCGAGTGCAAAACCGTGTAACAGGAAATTTTACATCAAAATTATCTGAGAATTTGAGTTACAATTTAAGGATATTGTTGGCGCTGGTTGGAAATTTTATAAAAATGCACCTAAAATGCGCTTATTGGTGCATATGAACAAATATACAAAATAAGGTGTTCATATATAATTTTTAATTATATTAAATGAAATTACTCTAGTTGAAATATTGCAACGACATATAGCAAATTTTTATACTTCATGTGCTGAAATACAGACTTGTTAAATATTTTTCTATTTATTTTCAGACTAATTAATTAATTGTTAAGCGTAATTAAATTATGCAAGCATAACATTAATGACATAAAACAAACGTAAATAGCCAAAAGGAATTCGATCTTAAACAATAGAACATTGCGTGGCTGGTGTGAAAATACACATTTTTAATTTAGCATCGCATAAACAAACTAACAAAGTTTTGTGTTATTAACTTTAAATACTAATAAAATCATTGATTCACCATCTTTACTTTTTAATGGTAAATTGACAACCTGTGAAATAAACTACTACACAGAAAGTTGAACAAAATTAATCTACATTATAAAATTCAGACAATAAATTGGAAGCGGCTAAATGATGACCCTGTGAGAGCTTTTGGTGAAATCGGACATGTTGATCAATACAGTTTTGTTTGATGATAATCATGCTCAAATAAGTTGTTGTTTTATCTAGGAACGCGACTGAAACATAGCAATATGTTCATCTCAATTTATCTATCTAAGTAGTTAAATATTGATTTCATCTTAATTCAAAATTTTAAATTTTAGTTAACATTTGAATTTTATAGTAAAGAAAAGGCTATTCATCCAGTAGACCGATTTCGTCCTTATTGGGATCTTTTTATGCACTGTCCGCGGCAAATTCTGGCCAGTACATGATGAGTTCCCTATAAGGATGAAATCGGTCTACTGGATGACTTGCCTTTTCTACACTATACAATTCTTAGTTTACACTGACATATTTAAGTAATTAATGGGTCAGGTGTTTATATCAAGACCGCAACCTTGATTATAATAACAGGTCTAATTGCCTCTCTTGCACATTACGACAATAATTTTCCGAAGTTTTTGTGTATGAATTTGGTGAGATAAAATCGGTTTGTTTGAAATATTGGAAGCAACACTTTATATGATAAAATACTTTGAAATTTAAAAAAAAAAGTTTAAACGAATTGTAATAATCAGTTTTTTCACTAGCCTCAATGTGACATTATAAAAATTATTATATTAAAGGTTGCGGTCTTGATATAAGCATCTGTCCCATTAATTAGTTACATTTGTCAGCATAAACTAATAATAGTATTGTGTAGAAAAGGCAATTCATCCAGGAGACCGGTTTCGTACTTATTGGGAACTCATCATCTACTGGCCAGAAATTGCTGCGAACAGGGCTCGAATCTGGCCGGTACATGATGAGTTCCCAATAAGGACGAAACCGGTTTACTGGATGAATTGCCTTTTCTACACTATACAATTCTTGGTTTATACTGACATATGTAAGTAATTAATGGGTAAGGTGCTTATATCAAGACCGCAACCTTGATTATAATAATTGTTACCACCGCCCACGCAACCAATATTCGTTTAATTATATAAACATTCTTAAAAATTTTTGACTTTGTAACAGTTTCAAAAAATTAAAATTTTCAGTTAGGTACTGTTTGTGGCGTAGAAATAATATATATGCAATAGCGTATAAGATGTTGCGCACCAAGTAATAAATTTGGTCAAAAATAACCACAAGGTTAAACCAAAGACAAGATAATCTCCTGTACATTCGTTTCCTGCCTATTGGTGATTCATCTGTTGGAGCCTGTCTTAGGCCCTTTACCCACCATGTAATTGGGTGAGAAATGTGGAACAAGAGGACGCTGCAATCTCCAATACGAATGTGTAAACCTGCACTATTTAAGTTAATTTCATACAATGTTTTCGGCCATGCGAATTAAAAGTCAAATCACTATGTGTATTTTATATGTGGTGCCTGTAAGTGATACCCAAAATATAGCCGTTGTTTTAGTACCTGATTTCAACATTATGGTACTAATGAACTAATTTTTTACTAAGTGCGAAATACCTAATACACGACTAAAACTGTCAAATGAAAGAGTAGACGACATTTCAACAAAAACTGTCAGCTTAACTTTAACTACGTAATTTATTTTTGATAAAGATTTTGCTCGTTTTTTGTAAAATATGTTAAATAAAGAAACTGATGAATGCCATCACAATCTTCCTTAAAAAATCAGAATTATGATAAATAGAATAAAAATAATTGCTTCAAATAAATAATATTTTACGCGCAAGTGAGCTGCATCACTGTTTTATAAAGAATATGTTCTAAAAAAATGCCGTTCTATATTTTGTGCGATGAATTGTAAAATTTTAGGTATTTTCAAAAATACATTCTAAAATATCTGGATAAAAAAATATTGACACGGGATTTGAGAAAAAGTCTTCATAAAAAATTGAATAAATATTGAATAAATTTTTAAAAGTCAACTACGCACCAACTGCTGCACAAGGTTTTGATATACTTGGATGTCTAAACCAATACTTTCAAAGCCTTACAATTTAAAACTTTCCCTCATTTCAAACGCTAAATTTTACGATTGCTTCAACATATTCCTGTTCCTTTTTTATTTCAAATCCAGGACATGAATGCACAATTTAGAAGAAAACTAATGAGGAATAAAATACGTGGAATATAATGAGTCAAATAGAACTAGTAGTATTGGATGTAGTAACATGTGTAGCAGAAGTACTAGTATAAGTAGTAATAGTAGTCGTAGTAGTTGTAGTAGTATTTGTAGTAGTGGTAAGAGTAGTGGTAGTATTACCAGCGACAACAGCATGAGTAACAATAGTAGTTGTAGGAGTAGTAATAGTTGTTTTAGTTGTTGTAACACTAGTAATACTTATAATATAAGTAGTTAATTTATCTGCAATATTAGTAATATTAGAAGTAGTGGTATAGTAATATTTTAATGTTGTTGGTGAGGTTTTAGCAGTAGTAGAATCATTAGTTAAAGTATTCGAGGTAGCAGCGTCATCAGCTTTAGCAGCAGGAGCCGCAGGAAAGTATTAATAGTTGTTTCATTTTTAGTAGCATTAGTAATATTTATAGTATTATTATAAAATTTATCTGTAATAATATTAATATTATAAATAGTATAATAATAATTATTAAAAATTATTTATGTGGTGTTAGTAGTGGAAGCATTATTAAATCTATTAAGGGTAGCAGCAGCAGCAACAGCAGCTTAAGCAAAAGAAGTTGGAGGTACAAGAACCACGTTAGTTGTTGTAGGATTAGTAATGCTTGATGTAGTTGCAGCATCACTAGTAATA